>MU105677.1:68541-135783 GCA_012274485.2 Sinapis alba | reverse complement strand
AGAGAGAGAGAGAGAGAGAGAGAGAGAGAGAGAGAGAGAGAGAGAGAGAGAGAGAGAGAGAGAGAGAGACAGCTTGAGAATTCAACCAAGGTAGAGCAGAAAATCACTCAAATCCATTGAGGATTAAGAAACTAGGGTTTTTAGTTCTAAACTTTGAAGAAATCGCAAAAAGGGTGGGGGAGAGGAAGAGTTCGTGCGGGAAGAAGAAAGGAGAGAGAGGGTATAAATAGAGATATATATATATATATATATATATATTTTTTTTTTTGAGATACTTACCTGGTTGATGTCAAAGTTGAGCAGTTTTACAGCCCATGCTGCTTTATACTCCAGTTCTACGGGAAGATGGCATGCCTTGCCATAGATCAGGCGATAAGGGGTGGTCCCAAGTGGTGATTTGTTGGCTATTCTGTAGGCCCACAGAGCATTGTCAAGCTTGAAAGATGAGTCTTTGCGCGTAGTGCCCACTGTCTTTTGCAAGATGTTCTTGATCTCTCTGTTAGAAACCTCTACTTGGCTGCTCGTCTGAAGATGGTAAGGGGTCACGGCCTTGTGGTTGACACTATTATTTTTTTAATAACCTTTCAAAGATTTTGTTTATGAAGTGGTTGCCTCCATCACTAATGACCACTCTAGGTATCCCAAACCTTGGAAAGATGATGGATTTAAATATCTTGATCACCACTTGAGCATCGTTTGTGGGACTAGCCAGCGCCTCAACCCACTTAGACACTTAGTCCACTGCCACTAAGATGTACTCATTCTTGAAAGATTGTGGAAAGGGTCCCATGAAGTCAATTCTCCAACAATAAAAAACTTCAATTTCCAAAATGAAATTCTGTGGCATTTCATTCCTCTTGCTGATGTTTCCTTGTCGTTGACATAAGTTGCACTTGGAGATAAAAGCATGAACATCCTGAAACATTTTGGCCACCAAAAACCAGCTTGAAGGATCTTAGACACGGTTTTGAAGGTTGTGAAGTGGCATGCGTAAGAAGAACAATGACAGTAATGCAGAATCCCCGGAATCTCAGCTTCAGCTACACACCGTCTAAAAAATCCATCCTTGCAATGCCGATACATATATGACTCATCCCAAAAGTAGTGTCGCGCATCCCTCAGGATTTTTTTTTCTCATTAACCGTAAACTCCACTGGTTCTTTTTTGGCAGCCAGAAAATTGGCAATCTCAGGAAACCATGACAGGTTTGGGCACCTCTTCTTGATGGCAACAACTGGGTGTTCTGTGTCACTGGAGCAGCTTGCCTGGAGAGGCTTTTCCACTGCTCTTCCTATATTAATGGTGTAAACATGCTCCACAGAAAGACTGTCATCAAGAGTAGTTTCTTCATCGATCTTCATTTTAAACAGGTGATATGCAACTCCATTCTCAATCCCTTTCTTGTCCTTGATCTCAAGATTGAATTCCTGGAGCAGGAGAATCCATCTCAATAACCATGGCTTTGCTTCTTTCTTTGTCAACAAGTACTTTAAAGATGTGTGATGTGTGTGTACAACCACCTTTAAACCCAGAAGGTAAGACCTGAATTTCTTAAAGGCAAAGACAATTGCCAGTAGCTCTTTCTTGGTTGTGGCATAACGACACTGCACTTCATCTAAGGTCATGCTCGCATAGTAGATCACATGCAGTTTCTTGTCTTTTTGCTGCGCCAACACTCCTCCAACTGCGAAATCACTCGCGTCAGTCATGATATCGAATGGAAGATCCCATTCTGGTGGTTGCATAATCGGTGCACTGACTAAAGCCCATTTGATCGTGTGGAAGGCAGCCAAGCAATCGCTGTCGAACTCGAACTTGGTCTCCTTGCTGAGCAGCCTAGTGAGTGGTCTTGCATTTTTGGAGAAATCTTTGATGAACCTCCTATAGAACCCAGCGTGTCCCAGGAAGCTTCTGATCCCCTTGACTGAATGGCGGTTGTAAGCTCATCATCACCTTAATTTTTTCCTTGTCTACCTCGATCCATTTCTCTGAAATCTTGTGACCAAGCACGATACCATCTCTGACCATGAAATGACACTTATCCCAGTTCAGCACAAGGTGTTTCTCTTCACACCGTTACAACACCTTGCACAAGTATGACAAACATACAAACAAGAGCTTCCATACACACTGAAATCATCCATGAAAACTTTCATTATGTCCTCAATCAAGTCAGTAAAAATGGACATCATGGAACGTTGGAAAGGTCGCAGGGTCATTGCACAGGCCGAATGACATCCTTCTGTAGGCAAATATGCCATAAGGACATGTGTACGTTGTCTTCTCTTGATCATCTGGATTGATGGGTATCTGAAAAAAAACTGAATAACCATTTAAAAGCAGTAGTATGGGTGGTTAGCGAATCTTACAAGAATTTGATCAATAAACGGAAGTGGAAAATGATCCTTGTGAGTCGCAATATTTAATTTACAAAAATTAATGCACATTCGATGACCAGTTACAGTCCTAGTAGGTATCAATTCATTCCTATAAATCACTATCACAATGATTCCACCTTTCTTAAGAAATACATGAACATGACTAACCCGTTTGCTATCAGATATCACATAGATCACACCAGCCACTAGAAGTTTTATTATCTCCTTCTTTACAACATCCTTTTGATTCAGGTTTAACCTCCTCGGATGTTCTATAGAAGTCATCGATTCATCTTCTAGATGTATTATATGCATGCACAGATCAAATGAGATGCCATGAATATCATCTAGTGAATACACTAATGCTTTGCGATAGTTTCTCAGCTCTCACAAGAGTTTAGCAGTTTCCACATTATTAATATCAAAATTCACAATAACAGGATATGTGGAATTAGATCCCAAGAAACACATACCTGAGCCCTGTGGGAAGGGGCTTGAGGTCGATATTTGGAGCCTTGACTTCGCTCCGTGAGTCGTAGAGCTGGATGGTGGGAGCGATTTCTCCGACTGGTTTAGCCTGATCTCCTTCTCCCTTTTCGCCTAGATTCAAGTATGCTACCATATTTTCCATACTTCTTGATAAATCTAGTATCCTTGCATATCCATCGGCGTCCACGCTGAGGACGTTCTGTTCTGCCTCAACTCTAATCAAGTTGACTTCCAACGAATCATCAGCCGAGATTTCCATCATTCATACCTTCTTAAGGCTCCAATGGGTTGTCTCTGTCCCCTATGAAGGTCTGTCCATCTAGCTTTGGCTTCTTGAGTAATTTATTCATCTCAAACTTCATCACGATGTCCCCCAAATGAAGATCGATCTTGCCATGTTTGATATCAATGATTGCACCAGCTGTGAATAAGAATGACCGGCCCAAGATGAGGAGGTCCTTAGGGTCTTCATCAAGCTCTAGAACCACAAAATCGGCTGGAACCATAGTGATTCTGATATGGACATGGAGGTCTTTAAGATCACCAACTGGAAGCTTAACTGATCTTTCGCAAACACCAAGGAGATCCTGGTTGGTTTGAAATTTGTGAAACCCAACCGCTTGGCCACATAATACAGCATCAGATTGACGCTTGAGCCAAGATCGCACATAGAGCAAGTGAAAACAGTCTTCCCAATCTGAACCAAGAGGACGAATTTGCATGGATCATCTAACTTCTTGATCACCTTGTTTTGGAGCACAACGCTACATTCCTTGGAGATCATCATCATTTCAATGTCTCCTGAAATATTTCCTGAGACCAACCCTTTCATCAGGCTGCGCATAGAAGGGATCATCCGGATCGCGTCAATTAGAGGTAGCTTGATAGTCAAGTCCTGAAGCATCTTTTTTGCATTTCATCTCCTTGCGATCCTTGCGGGATTTCTTTGCTGGAACAGGATAAGACACCTTAGGCGTGTAGACTCGAGCATGTGTAATCTCAGCTTCAGCAGACTGTTCCAAATTGTCAATCGCATCAAGAGCATCCTCATGAAGTGGTTGCTCTTACTGCTTCTGCTCCCTTCTCTGCTGTCGTGAATCTCTTTTGAACGGTTCAGCGAATTGTCTTCCACTTCACATCTCCACATCACTACAATCTCTAGGGTTTGCCTCAGTCTCTCCAGGAAGATTACTTGTTGCCTCTTAACACTTTCAACCGTTTGAGCAAGCTGGATGTCAATCCTGCGTATGTGGCTATTGACATTACCATACTTGGTGTTCAGCTTGGAGAACATGTTGTCCATCTTGGTGTTGATATCTGTAGTAACTTGATTCAATGCATTGACTTGAACTTGCTGTCTCTGGAGCATCTACTGCATCATGATGTTGAGATTTTTCAGCTCATCTTGCGGACAACTCGTAGTGGACGGAGCGGTTTGTTGAATGCTCTGCTGTTTCTGCTGATTCTGGCTCTGATTCAGATTTTGGCCCACAAATATGTTATTTGTCTGACTGAAAATGAAGGTTTTACCCTGGAAATTATGCGAGAAGTTTTTTTGGTACCCAATTCCTTGTGTCTGATTACTTTGCACCTCATCACCTGAGTTCTCCACGTTGTTGCTCATGTTTGAGAAAAAATGCAGGTTGTTCTTGACGTTGGGGTTCTGATTGTAGTTCTTGTTCTGCACATACCCTTGTTCGTTGATGTACCTAACCTCTTGCTGATCTTCACCCTTCTTTTCAGCTTCAGGAGCAGCTTCATGAGAGGTCTGAATCTGCTCAGCTGTAGCTTCCTCCATGATGGAGACTTTCCCATGGTTACTTTTCAGAACTAAATCAACCTTTATAGTCAATTCATCTCTCCACTTGGTGTCGACGCTGTTGACTTTCTTGGAGCGGTCGTTCTCTTGGTTCTTATTATCTGAGCTAGCAGCCATGTTAAAAATAAGCTCGAACGCTCCATCGGTGGTCTGAGTCATGAAGTCTCCATTGCTAGTAATGTTTAGAGAACTTCAGTATTCCCAGTCTGCTCCATCATTGAAAATTCCTAGGAAGTAATCATTATCAAATTTCATGGTGGGGGAATTCTCTGCGGTAGTCACTGAAACGCTCCCATGTGTTACAAAAGGGATCATCAGTGAGCTGCCTGAAGGAGGATATATTTTTCCTCAATGCAACAATTTTTGCCTTTTTGTAGAAGTTGTTTAAGAACGCTGATCGAACCTGGTCCCACGTTGTATGAGAGACAGGAGGAAGCGACTTTAACCATTGTGCAGCCTTTCTATCAAGAGAGAATGGAAGTAGCATTCACTTGATGTAGTCGGGGTGGTACTCCATTTGTGCGAGTAAAACTGCAAACTTCTTCAAAGCTTTCTATGTGCTCCATTGGGATTTTTGCAAGGAGTCCATGGAATACTTTCATCTGTACCAAAGAGATTGAAGCGGGCTTGACCTCAAAGTCTTGCCGCACACAGGGTGGTGGTGTAATGGCATAGCGTGTGTTGGGGACGTTACGCGGTAGGTTTCTCTGCCCAATCGGAGCAGCTTGTTCCTGCTGTTGCTGCTGCTGCTGAACAGCGACTAGAGCAGCTTTTTGTTGTGCTTGGATGGTCTACTGCATCTACTGTTGCATCTGTTGCATTGTGGCAGCAAGATCATCCAGGTTTCCATAATCGCCCATTGTGGTGTTGTTCGATCTTGGCTGTGTACGGTTTTGTTTATTTCTTACCTTGCGAGCTTCTGATTGGCAAGCTTAAGAAAAGTGAGCCAACAACAAGTTCAGTTTCAGAGCAAGTCTTGAACTCAGAACACACAACTATATTGACCCACTCTTGTGGAGTCTCTTCTTTCATCGATCAGCCTCAAGCCTAAGCTATCACTTGGTTCAAGGCGTGGTGATGAACATTAGCGACCAGGTCCGATCAGTTTACATAACACCCTTATATCTACTCTGGCTGATTAGGGATGCAATGCTTATTCATAACAAGTCTAGCAACCTATTACACGGTTAATGAACATGTTTAGCCTAAGGTCAAACATTAAGTTATCAGTTCAATGTAGGCTTAAAGTTCGGTTATGAATAAAGAAAATCAATGGATACTTATTTATGTTGAGCTCACGATCTAGCACCCTAACACCCTAGGCCAACTAATCCAACTACTTAGCCATGGAGCCATAGAAAACCTCTATTGAAATTGAATAACACATCACTGCGATGTTAAAAGAAGTAGAAATATGGTTCATGGAATTCTTCTCTAAGGTGAGAGAGAGGTCCTTCTCCCATACAAGGTAGCAATAGCAAATCACCCATGTTCACCAGCCTTTGATTTTGATCGGTTGGGCGTGGCTTCATCATTACGTGGTGTATCAGCTGAGTTCAGACAGTGTTTGATTTGAACTGGTAAACTGTTTTGCCTTTTGATTCAGATCAGTTTAGATTGGAACCAGCTAAATGAGTAGTTGATCTTTCTGTCTGGATCAATTTCTTAAGCCCTTATGTGGATTGCTATTAGTTCAGTTCATGGTCGCCTAACATCTCAACAACTTAGCTGAAAGGATTTATCATTAAACCAAACTGAACTTAACTTAGCTAAGTTTAACCAAACATATTTGATCTTGTCTAGTACTGATCTGAGCCGTTCTTTCTAGGATCTGAACTTATCTTGAACTGATCTGGTCTGAGTAGAACCAAGCTAAGCTGTTATGAACTGATTAGAACCGGACTGATTAACCTTTGTTCCAACTGTTCTGTTATTGGTTTAGATGGTCGAGGTCAGTAGTGGGATAAACCGGATCTTCTTTGTGGACGTTCTGAATAAGGAGCTGAGTGGAGTGTGATTAGCTTGAGCTCGAGACTAGGCTTCCTTAGCCAATCTCATGGATTCAATAGTGAGTCTAGATAGATGATGAATAAGTTATGAATGAGTATGCATGATTGCATATTGAATATGGTTGATTGATAAGCAAAGTATCTTAATCTATAATTGAATGTGAGGTGTTTACTTATGTAAATACATAGGAAATATTATGAATTACTATTTGAGGTTTATCCCGAGCCTTAGTACTTGTTCTCAAGTACTAATATATAAGTATATTATTAAGTATATAGTATAAATCATGTGAAGTCTTATTGTATACTCGCTCTCCCAAAAGTCCCGCACTACCGTGAATTGGTCCTGCGATATGGAACAAGGTCACGAAGACACGATAATAAGGTCGGACCCTGGAGGCCGTGTAAATGCATGCAGCGTTAGATGTTCAATATTGGAATATCTGATGGAGATGATAGTTATAATTATTTTTCTGCTAGGCTTGGTTAGCCTTGGTGGTTTTACGGGTTTAGTACATATTTATATATTATAAGTATGAGTGAATGGCGGGTATCGTGGAGGTGTTGTTTAAGATAAGATTCACATCGACAGAATGATATGCCTCATATATTTTTATTAGTTATGGAATATATTTCCACTGCATACAAATGGAGTTCATTGCTCGGGATATTATTGATGTATGTTGGGGTGCGGGATTAGACTCACTGAGTAAACTAGTTACTCATGACTCATTTGTGATGCAGGTTACCAGTAGGAAGGAGACCTTACTCTAGGACGGGAAGGAACAATATTAGCCAGCGGTAGTTTTGTTATCCTTGCATTGGTATTTTGATATATCTTATGTATAAAGAATGTTTTCAGATAACCTCAAGGCCGACCTATAAAATTTGTGTAAAATGCTTTTGAAACAATAAGTATATAATGTATAAAATTGTTTCTAAAGTACGTGTTCCATATGATATTAGTCCTTGTCTGGGACGAACTAACTATCGGGTATTGCTTGGTCGGGTTGAAAAGCCTTAAGTTATATCCGATAGGAGCGTCGATGTTCTCAGATTGCTAGTCTAAGGAACTCGGAAGTATTCGGGAACCTCGGGTTGGCTTTTGGGGAGCATCGACCGTGTCATTTCCGGTCATCTATGATCGAGGGTGTCACATCTAGAGTCTTGTTTTTCTGTAAAAACTAGCATAAGAAATAAAGAGGGATATAGAAAGTATTTATATGGAGGCACAGTCGGCTGAAAGAGAAAAGATTGGAAAACTAATGCAAATCCCGAAATATCTTGGACGGCTTGGATGACTGCTCCGTTTAGGATCCCCATCAGACTGCTCTGTCCGTTAGCTCCACAGAAATACACCAATTTTCATCCTTTTTCTCATGTGTCTCCCCGAGAGCTTCTCAACCTACTACGGACTTGAAATGAATTGAGTGGAGCTACAAAGACTTAATAAATAACTGAAAATTTTTTGTAAAAATATGTACAATGTGTCAAAAATACAGTATACCACTTTGATCCTCCAAGCAACGGCATGGATTTTTATATTACTCGGTTCTGAGTACATCTCCACTGTTTATTTGTTGAGCATATTTGCAGCCACCCAAAACCCAGGTTTAACAGTGTACATATCACTCTTTGTATAGTTCCAGAAATAATCGTCCTGATGATATGCTTGACTTATGGCCGAGGACTGAATCAAATAGATTTCCTCCTGACTGAAGTACTAGTTTTGTAGTAGCTCCATGTTCCATCTTCTTGGTTCCTATATCAAGAAATCGCTTACTGACATCATTGGATGAGCCACTGGGGATTAGACGTAGCAAGGCGTGCATGTGTCGTTGGTATCCAAGGGTACTCCCAATCTCCAATATTATTCCTTAAGTGAATCTCGTTGGTATGAGGGATTATCAACCAGGTTTGTTCGCTAAGGCAAACTCCATCTGTTAATATTGAACTAAAATCCACAGTTGTTTGCCCAATATAGCAAGATTGAACTCATGTATCATCCTGAATCCTATTCCACCCTCTTCTTTCGGTCTACAAAGCTTTTTCCATTTCGTCCAATGAATACATCAGTTAGGTGGATTTGAACTTCACTAGAACTGTGTAGTGATACTAGCGAGCTTCTCATAAGTCTCTAAAGGAAGCAACAAAGTTGACATCACATAAGTAGGCATGACTAGTAAGATATACTTTAACCTCCTTTCCTCCTTTTGACAATCATCTCCATGTTCAACTATCGACCCGGTTTTGTAATCTTTTTTTGAGAAAAGCAAGTAGTTTTTGTTTAGCCACTAATATTCTCTGGGATCCCGAGATAAGATTCCATCTCTCCCTCATTTGCTATTCTAGTTGATGGTTTAATTGATTCCTTTACATGTTTGAATACCTTTTTACCAAATTTTTATTTATTATTAAATGAATTAATAATATACTTCAAATATATATCACAAATCCACCATGTTAGTCTGTATAAATATATATTCCCTATTCAAGATCTACCACCAAATCTTCAACAATGCGGTCTTGAAGATTTTCTTTGATCCAAATGGCAAAGTCTTATGTGCTCTATGTAAGAGAATGGAAAGTACAAAATCACAATCGATCACTAACGACTACGTATCTGTAATTACTCTATACATATTGTCTTACCTTACTTGTATCTATTCTTGTACATATAAGCACATAGCTACTCAATGGAAATATACATTCGATTCCTATAATCAACATGGTATCAGAGCTACCATAGGTTAAAACCTTTTTTTTTTTTCTCTCGCCTCTCTCTATTTCTTCTTCTTAGTCTTGCTTCTTCTTCTTCATCTTAAGTCTCATCCATGGCCGAAATCACTGCTGAACGAACCGCAGTGTTAAACCCCAATGATCCAAGGAACACACTACTCTCGGTTAATATTTCGAGTGTAACAAAGCTCACGACGACGAACTATCTCATGTGGAGTCGCCAAGTTCGAGCACTCCTTGAAGGCCATGAACTCCATCACTTTATCGAGAACAATGACACAGCGTCTACACAGACTCAACTCGTCAATGGTGAGGCGCAACCCAATCCTGCGTATGCTCCTTGGAGACGCCAAGATCGTCTCCTTTACAGTGCCATCATTTGCGCAATCACTCTACCGGTTCAGACCGTCGTTTCCAGTGCTACGACAATGAAATAAGTATGGGATCTTCTCTCGGCAACTTTTGGCAATCCGACTAGAGGTCATGTCCGTCAGATCAAGAAGCAAATCGAATCATGTGTCAAAGGTACCAAGACCATAAGTGAATACTTGCGTCTTGTTAAATCTAAGGCGGATGAGCTTGTGTTACTTGGCAAACCGATGGATCCAGAGGATATTACGGAAAGCATTTTGGATGGACTTCCTGAGGAGTACAAACCAGAAATTGATGCTATTAATGGGCGTGACACTACCATCCCATTCACAGCGCTCTACGAGAGGCTTCTCAATCGCGAAGCCATGCTTCTCTGCAAGGAGTCTTCGATTGCAACTCCGATTGTTGCCCACGCCACTGATACTAGACCACACAATCACTGGAAAAACAATGCCAGCAACACCAACAATCATCAGCCATGTTATGGTAATCAACAATCATCTCAACCACGTTTTAACAAACCATATTTGGGTCGATGTCAGGCGTGTGGCGTTCAAGGACATAGCACTAAGTATTGCCCTCAGTGCCGTCTGGTACAAGGATTGACAATGCCAGCTGCGTACGTCCGTCCTCAGCAAACATGGCAACCCCAAAACAGGAACACGGCATGGCAAACTCAAGCTAATCAAATGATCATGTCTTCTCAAGCAAACTAACCATTGATATGGCAACCTCAAGCTAATCAAATGATCATGCCTTCTCAAGGGAATCAACCGATCATGTCTGATTCTTCCACCTGGCTGTTTGATAGCGGCGTGTCGCATCACATGACTTCAGACTTGGAAAACCTGTCTCTACACAACCCGTATGGTGGAGGTGATGGCGTCCTACTCGGTGATGGGTCTGGACTTCATATCTCACACACTGGTTCTTTATCTCTCCCTTCTTATACTAAGCCATTCTTTCTTAATGGTGTTTTGTGTGTTCCATCCCTACAAAAGAATCTAATATCAGTGTTTCAACTATGCTCAACTTAATGGTGTTGCGGTTACGTTTACTCCTACTTATTTTCAGGTTCGGGACTTGCAGACGGGGGCTCTTCGTCTGGAGGAAAACCCAAGGATGGAACCTATGAATGGCCGCTTTCCAAAACCTCAAAATCACCTTCTCTTGCTTTTGCTTCAGCCGTCAAGACATCTATGTCTGATTGGCATTTGCGTCTTGGTCACCCTGCGTTTTCTATTCTTCAAAAACTAGTTTCTGATTTTCATTTACCTATTACGTCTAGAGATTTAATGGCTTCTCCATGCACTTCTTGTTATATCAATAAAATGCACAAGTTATCCTTTAAAAATTCGAGTTTGCAATCGGTTTCTCCTCTTGATATTGTATTTTCAGATGTATGGACATCTCCGACAATTTCAGAGTATGGTTTCAAGTATTATGTTATTTTTGTCGATCATTTTACTCGATATACATGGCTTTATCCATTGAAACAAAAATCCCAAGTGTTTGATATTTTTACTAGATTCAAAGTATTGGTTGAAAATCGATTTCAAACCAAACTTAGAACTCTATACACTGACAATGGGGGTGAATATATTGCTTTAACATCTTATTTGGCATCTCATGGTATTTCTCATATGACAAGTCCGCCACACACTCCAGAACATAATGGCATATCGGAGCGTCGCCATCGACGTATAGCCGAGACCGGCCTAGCTCTTTTATCTCATGCTTCAATGCCTAAAACGTTCTGGACATATGCATTTGCTACGGCTGTCTATCTTATAAACAGAATGCCAACTACGGTTTTAAATTTAAAAACTCCGTTTCAGTCGTTACATCGACATGCTCCAAATTATGAAAAACTTTGCATTTTTGGGTGCTTGTGTTTTCCTTGGTTAAGACCATATGCATCTAATAAACTTGATGCAAGATCGACACCTTGTGTCTTTCTAGGATAATAACACAAAGTGCATATTTTGTCTAGATAGAGAAAACTCTCGGATTTATACCTCTCGTCATGTAGTTTTTCATGAAAATGTTTTTCCGTTTGCAAAATCGTTTTCAAATATTCCTCAAGACCCTGAACCTGAACCTGAAACCTGTCCATATCCTATTGTATCTTTCGTACCTCTGATAGTAGACAATCCCCCAGCTCTAGTACCACCAACTATTACTCCACCCACTTCTCCACCTCCGCCATCAGCACCTCAACCCTCTCCAGAACAGTTACCCTCTCATCCTGTTATAGCGCCTACATCAACCGTTCTTCAACCCACACGTGCAAGCACTAGGCTTCACAAATCAGTTCAAAAACTAAACCTTCACACAACCAAACAACCATCTACATAAAATATTCCCACAACCGTCGCCGAAGCCCTCAAGAGCCCCCATTGGCGCAAGGCTATGAGCGACAAATTCAATGCTCAGACAGGAAATCATACATGTTATTTAGAATATCTAACTCAGGCTGCTCATAATGTGAATGTTGTAGGTTGCAGGTGGATCTTTACGATCAAACAAAATGCTGATGGTACCATTGCTCGCTATAAAGCAAGACTTGTAGCCAAAGGCTTCACTCAACGACCAGGAATTGACGATCACGATACCTTCAGTCCTGTGGTTAAGCCGGCGACCATACAGACCGTTCTCAGCATTGCCACAACTCGGAACTGGAACTTGCGACAACTCAACGTGAATAATGCATTTCTACAGGGACATCTCAAAGAAGATGTCTATATGATGCAGCCACCAGGGTTCGTCGATAAAGATAATCCATATGCCGTGTGCAAGCTGCAAAAAGCGATCTATGGCCTCAAACAGGCCCCTCGGTAATGGTACAACGAGCTCCGTACGTTTCTCTTACAATCCGGTTTCAAAAACTCAGTGGCGGACGCATCTCTCTTCATCTACAACAACAATGGTGTTCTCATCTACATGCTGGTTTATGTTGACAATCTAATCATCACGGGAAACAGTCCATCTCATAGAACACGGTTTATCGATTCCTTATCTCAACGTTTCTCTCTTAAAGATTTAGATGATCTTTCATTTTTCTTGGGTATTGAAGTTATTCGAACAAAAGAGGGACTGCATTTGAATCAATCTCGATATATTGCTGATCTCTTGAAGCGTCTTAATATATCTGATTGCATTCCTATAAAAACACCTATGTGTAATCGAGGCATTTTCCTCTCGGCCAACAACACTCAAAGCTTACATGCTTTCACTGATACCGATTGGGCGGGAAACAAGGACGATTACACATCTACAGGAGCCTACATAGTCTATCTCGGTCAACACCAAATAGCATGGTCCTCAAAGAAGCAAACAGGAGTACCACGTTCCTCCACCGAGGCAGAGTATCGATCTCTAGCAGCAACTACAGCTGAGGTCTGCTGGATTCAATCTCTACTGTCCGAACTTCACACTAAGTCTCCAACCAAGCCAGTTATCTACTGTGATAACATAGGAGCAAGATACTTGGCAGCCAACCTAGTATTTCACTCAAGAATGAAGCACCTAGCGCTTGATTATCACTTCGTTAGACAATTTGTGCAAAGTGGTGAGCTTCGCGTGTCACATGTTAGCTCTGCTGATCAACTAGCTGATGCACTCACCAAACCGTTACCAAGAACACGTATTGATTCTCTCTGTGTCAAGATCGGACTCTCCAATGGCCGTCCGTCTTGAGGGGGTGTGTAAGAGAATGGAAAGTACAAAATCACAATCGATCACTAACGGCTACGTATCTGTAATTTCTCTATCAATATTGTCTTACCTTACTTGTATCTATTCTTGTACATATAAGCACATAGCTACTCAATGGAAATATATATTCGATTCCTATAATCAACACTCTACTTGCAGCCAAACTTATCTTTGATTTTCACAGCCAAGTCTTGAGGTATCTTGATAGAAATCTTCCTATATAGCTATCTGTATGTGTTGCTTTTAACAATTGTACTAATTGAATGCATATAACTAGATGTTTATAATACAAATAGTAGTGGAAATAATACATTATCACCCACTTATATTTTTCTGTTAATGGCTGTGAAAACCTACTAGCATACTAAACGGATATTTCAATGTTATTTTCACAAAGCAAAATACATTTGTAGATAATCACGCAAATATTGGACAAACTATTGCTACGATATCGGACCACAAAGAGTTTTATCCTGGAATAGCCAATCGTCTGCACGTAAATATAAACATCTACCAAAGATTATCAGTGGACCTAAAAAAATTCACATATATTTGTTCTCTAAAGTCATCTCCAATCCATCGCTAAAAATTAGTTTTGTTTTCAAACTAAATTCTCTAATTTAACATTAAAGATCATAAGTTGGGCCCAGATCCATCATTGAAGTTATTAAAGATAAACCGCAAAATATATGTGAACGATGAGATTTCGAAAAGACTAGTGATATGCTCAAATTATCCTTCAATAATTTCTGTCAAATAAGAAATTGATTACAATAGTTAGGAATCAAATTTACAAAGACTTAATGCTTCACATAATAGACTATCGGCTGTCATATTAAGTTAGACCGTAGATAGAAAGCAATAATAAGAATAAGAATAAAGATGTAAGTTATGGAAAATACGCTAAATCTAGGAATATAAAACAAGAGATTGAAAATATAAATTAATAGATGCCAAGAGTTTAATTAGGTTCAATTTCAAAACTCGAGTCAACAGTAAATTATCTAGCTATCGTTACGATAAACTACAACATGATTAACTCTAATAAAAAAACAACTTTCATTGCGAGTTCAATGAATCACACAAGCAATAAGAAATAATTGATATTATTCAACTAAATCATAGACCAATTCTCATTGCAAATAAGTATTTAGTCTAGTAGGATTGGATTAAGGTTATCGGTCACACTCTCATTCTATTTCGATTATCTTATGATCAATATTTTTAGGGGATAAGTCACACTCTCCCGCTATTCCAATCACAATAGAAACAAGCAGTAAGATCAATCCTTGTGTAGAAATCTATGATTATCAGCTTGAAATTAAGAACATGAAATACTTAAATCTAAGAAGGTGATCTACTCAGACATGATAAAGAAAAACAAATCATAAACTTAATAGATATCATAAAGAAATCAATAACAAAAAAAAGGATTCCAATCAATATTTTTTTAGAGATATAATCTTCTCTCTACGAATAAAATAAAGTTTAGCTGTCAACAATAGCTTTACAATAGATAGTATATGTTAAAAATACGCCATAGACTTCTTTGTAAATAAGGAAAACTTCTGGGCAAAACTGAAATTTTGGAAGTTAATAAAAACTCGTCGGGTACTGGCCACAAACTTGAATCCTTAACAGTTTCTGCTCGCGCGTAAGACATACACTCTTCAGTAAAATAAGCATAACTTTCGATCTAGGATCTAGATTGACCTAAACCAGGTGGCATTGGAAAGATAATTAAAAGCTGTATCTTGTATCAAAATATGAGCTCCATCGCATCGTGAGAAGTCCTCCATCCTTTGCTAAACTTCTGACACATCTACGCAGTTTTGCATCTCAAAGGACTCCAAAACATCTCTAAAAAATCTCCAGAGTTCCTAAACCTGGAAACACCGTAAAACATACTCAAACTACATGATAAAGACTCTAAATATAGCCTATAACATGACCTAAAAATGGTAAATTCTGGGACCTATCAATTGTCCCAGACAAGCAAAACATAGAACAAATCCGTGGAAGCTGTTTGAAAACACATGGAATCACCAACTCCTTAGAACACCACCATCACCTCTTAAAATGTTGCAACCACATCTGAGGAATTTCTATGTACTCAACCTAAGTCTAGCAACCTTGCCAATTCACAATTCACCAGATACCGTCTGACATACCCCTCTAGTAACCTTATTTCCAAAATATAACAATAAAGGCTTTATCCTGAGAATATCGATCAACGAGCACATGGACTCTTACCCCAACATGTATCTGAACATAGATGATGTCTTCTCTGGTTCATTTCCCCCCTCTCTTCTCATTTCTCTTAGTCAATGTCTCCCATTTTTAAAGGGTATCATTTTTTCTTTTTAATTGACTGAGATTTTTTGGAAAGCTTCCATGAATCAAGTTCTTATGGTTGTAGCCACCAGTTTCTGTTCACTTCTTTTTGACCTTTTTATATTTTCTAGAATTTCATGAATCAAGTTCTAATGGTTGTAGCCACCAAATCCCGTTCAAAGTCTTTTACTCTAAAGGTGAGAGAGAGGATAACTACCATCACACAAACTCTTACATTCCAGACCCGCAGGAACAATAAGATCTAGTGTATTCCAAGTCACAAGACAAGTAATTTGAATTGATTAGGTTGGAGGTCAGCTTTGGTTCCTTCATACATTGTCAGCAAGTGTGGATGTTACAGGCATGGCAAACCACTTTGGCATTTCCATTCAATATCACCTGCAAATCAGCAACTCAGAATGGTGATAAAGAGTGGTTATGGAGTATTGTTCTGGGAAAAAAGTTCATTATCCACAACTGACTCTATTTTAACTCAAAAAACGACTCACTAACACTCAAAACAGAACACAAATATCAATAACTACCTTCCCCAAACTTAGACATCAATATCCCAGTGATATACAGTATGAGATTGGCGAAATAAATAAATAAAAGCTGTAAAAATTTAACAAAGAAAAATCGAGTATACCTACTTCCTGCGATTAGGGTTGAAGGATGCAGTGAAGTTCTGGTTGACGCTTGGTAGTGTGGCGTCGATCGATCCTGGCCAGCCGTCGATCGATGTTAGTCCTTGACTCGTCTTTCTCAGATCTTTTTTTTTGTTGCAAAAATGAAAAATTACCTAGAACATCATCTGAGAAGTGCTGAGGAACCAGTGTCAACTGAGGGCCGCCCTTGGTTCTTTTGCTCTTCTTCTTTCTCATTTTTGTCCTTTTCCAAGATTAATAATTTCAGCCTCGATTTGTTTTGAAATTTTGAAGGCGTGGTCCTACGGTAGGAGGGCGTCGATCGACACTGATGCTGGATAAGAAGTCATGCGACTCGAATTTGCAATAGATGCTGGATTTTCAGACAACTTTATGCAAGAAATAAGCTCCTCGCTTTTGTACTTCTCCACAAGATCGTAGAAGATAGTTTTGTCAACATTAGAAACACACATCGTATTCTATTACATATCACAAACTTCCCAACTGTAGCTATGAAGGCCTTGCAAAAAGAAGAGAAAATTTCCAGCCTGATTTGATCTCCACAACATGAAAGTCCATATGGACAATGCATTCCCCTATCTCTATATTTACATTCTTGATCATGCCAGCCGAGTTTTCCTTGGAGTTATCCACGAAGCTGGAACCTTCTCATAAGGTGAAACTATCTTGAGAAGGTTCCACCTTCAATCCTAACAGTTCAGCAGTGTCTTTTGACATGATGCTGACCGCATATCTAGTATCACAGAGGGTGTATGGGAAATCACAGTCTTGTATACAACAGTGAATCACAAATTTCCCAGGAACTTGTTTCTTTTTAGTGTCTTCTTGGGTTCACACTTGGCTGTTTGAAACAACATCTCAATGTCCTCATTTGTCTCTTTGCTCTCTCTTAAAAACATACCGAGCCTGTAGTGATGATAAGCATCCTTGAAAGACATGTCTTTGGGTTTCTTCTTCACTGTCTTCTGAAATCCATTAAGTTCAGTTTTGTTGGCTTCTCTCCTGAGGTATTTGGGAATATAAGATTTCTTAAATTTCAATCCCTTCTCAATTGGGTTTCTTCGCTTCGTTCCCTACTGATCCATGAAAAGATTGTGTCTATATTATGCTAGATGGCATCGATCAACGCTCATTGTGTGTCATTTGTTGTTCTCAGCTGGTTTTGACTGATCAAGTGCTGGTGTTGCTTGACACCGATAACTACTGCCGAATGACATAAAGCGTTCAACCTGAAAATCACCTTCTTCTAGCTTCTCTTTCTTGACCACTTCCCAAAAATCATAATCTATGATGATATCGACCTGACACTCGAATGAATCTGAGACACAGCTACAGGCCAAGGATCTTCAATAATCTCAATAGAAGTAATACACACTTTTATTTTGTAGGACAGGAAAGTCAACTTCAGAATTAGCGCATGGGACAAAAAACTTTCCCGTGTCTTGTACCTTTGTTAGTTTCTTGACCTCTATAGCTGTTTTTAGCCTCTTCACACAATGCACTGACCTTCTCTTCAATCGGTTTCAGCTCAATCACGCAAACAGGCAGTGCATCTATCCATGGGCGTCAATCGACGCTAGAGGGATGTCGATCGATGTTTTCCTTTGGTAAAATCTCTGGATCTTTCACAGAGAGCATTGATCGACACCAATGGGGCATCATTTGATGCCCTCTTTGTTTATTAATTCAGATCCGTGTTGTTCACCATCCTCTGCCATGATGGCATTTACATAGTGTCCATCATTGGTCTCTTGACTCTTTAAAGCCTCATCAATCTGTTGAATTTGAGTATCTAGCTTCTTGGCATGAGTGTTTGGGGGTTCAAATTTCTCTTTCGGCCACTGCAAACAATATTCAGCTTCTTATCTGAGCCTACAATCACCTTCTGCCGGCCTTCCAGTATCTGTTCTATCATGGATTCCAGCATATTCTCTCGAGTTGCTGCAGCATAACTGAGAATTTTGTGAGATGCGTTCTTGAGGTCATTCCAGGCAGTAAAGGATTCTGGTGGTAGCTGCTTGTGCCAATAAGTTGTGTTCCCATAAAGAGAGTATGAGACCAACTTGCAGAAGACGTAGTCTTTAGAGACTCCATTGCACCTAATGGTCGATGCTAGATCCTCAAATGTGTTTATGTGGTCCATGGGACGCTCATGGGAAAGACCATGAAAAGGATGCTGACCCACAAGAGATATATATGCATGATTCAGCTCAAATTCCTTCCTTTGGAGTGCAGAACGACGAATCGCATACTTGTTAGCGTAGAACTCTTCATGCCTGTTATAGTCTCTAAGTGCCCTCTGTAGTTCAATCCCAACATTCAGAGCAACAACAATAACAACAGGGATTGCAACCCCCTGTGCATAAATCAATTGGCTTTCGCTGTTGCGTAACGAATACCCCATTCTAATCAACCTTAAGTTTGAGCACTTTGTCCATCTCGGTCTTTCTACGAGTGGCGTCTATCAATGCTCCCTTGGCGTCCCTCGACGCTGTGTTTTGAGAGGCGTCGATCGCCACTCTTTGAGTGTTGTTAGACGCTTGCTGTTAGGGTATTTTTGTGTAAGCGATTACTGCTCAGTTCAACGGAATGATAGAAGGAATGAGACAACTCATTGTGTTGATTTATCTGGTTCTATTTGTTGATAAACTGAGAGTTCCTGCCTTTATTCTACTTCCATATGAGTATGAGGCAGTATATGTTGTTAATATCTTAATAAAAGCATGGGAGATGGATCGTATGGCAGAACTTGCCTTTCCATAGTAATGACCGCATGGTCTTGTTGCTCCCGAATGATGATTCCGGCTACCAGGGGTATTATTTGGGTGTCTAGGTATGGAACCATGGAAGATGTTTGGATTTATAGCTGCATCCTTCAGTGGGGATTTTCTAAGTACCCTTCAGTGGGGATCAAGCCATTCATAGTTCATATCATAGGAGGCGCGTAGCCTAGATGGTCACGTAGACTTGTTGTAGGCGCGTAGCCTTGTTGGCACGTGGCCTAGTGAGCATATGGATATGTATTCAATATGAGTCATCTGGTCTAGAAGGCACATGGCTAGACCAGATTATATACTAGGCGGTATGCTACAATGATCATGTAGTATTCCTGCTGATAGGCTGGAAATAGTGGCATGAGCCAATAAGTGGAATTGTAGATATGCTTCACTGAGCATATAACTTGATTTGGTTGTAGTAATCCCAAGGATTTGCCATTTATAGGCACATTGATGAAGATGATCTTCTAGGTATGAATTCTTGGCTTCCATATAATTAGCCTCAACATAGCAATCTGACTATCCAACCCATAGCTTACCATACACCATCTGACATGCCTCTCTATTGATCTCATTTCTGAGAAATGTGTAGGCTCATCGTGGGAGTATCGATCACATGACACTTAGACTCTTACCCAAACAAGTATCATGACATACATCTAGTCTTCTCTAGTCCCTTTCCTCTCATTCCATTTAGTCAATGTCTCCCTTATTTGAGGGTATCATTTTATTTTCTTATTGATCACTAAGATTATTTGACAGTCTTCCACGAATCAAGCTCTAATGATTGTAGCCACCAGTTCTTGTTCACTTTATTTTGATATTTATCCCTTTTTCATCAATTTTTTTTAATATGCTCTTAAGGGGAGATAGAGGGGACAAGAAACACACAGATTTTTACCTTCCAGACATGCAAGAGAAATCCAATCAGTGTATACCAAGCTCCAATACAAGCGATAGATGTAGATTATATTGGAGGTCAACTTTGGTTCCTTCAAATTTTCTTAGCAAGCGTGGATGTTGCGGAAATGTGGATCCACTTTGGTGTTTCCATTCAATACACCCTGCAATTAGCAACGAAGATAATGATGCTAGAGAGTGGTTAGGTGGTGATTTACTATGGAATTTACCAATTTTCAACCATATTATTAATCTTTTTAGAGTCTATTTATTGTACTTGGAGTATATTTTAGAGTTTTTCAGGTCTAGATATGTTTTGGAGCAATGTTCAGATTATGAAGCATTTTACAGCCTAAAGATGAGGAAACTCGTAGCTGTTCAAGAAATCAAAGCATAGCCGTGATTTAGAAGAAGTGTTGATCGACACTAAACCCTTAGTCTCGCTCAACACCAATGCGAGTAGACGGGCCCAGCTTGTTTCAAGACTGACTCAAGCCAGAAGATTTACATATTACAAGTATACCCCATGCCGATTTTATACCTAATATTTATAGGTTTTGTCATTTTTAGACAACATACCACCTTTACACAACTTCCACACCATAATATTTAAGGCTTTTTACTTAATAACATTTGGAGAGAAGATCAATACCTCCTTCAAAGATTTAGTATTGGAATTCCAGTTTTTCAATCTTATTATATTTATGCATTATATTCAGATTATTGTTATGCTTTGCTTAATCATGTCAGAGTAGTTTCCTTTGTTCGATTTAGGGTTTATTAAAGTTCTGATGAATTACTGAAACATAGAACTGCTAGGATAAATTATTAGGATCTTTCATCAGAATTGATCTTACTGCTTGTGTTCTACAATAGCTAATTAGAGCCCTGAAATTAGGTTTTTGATAACTGTGAGAGTCGGTTCATTACCTGAAAATAATTATGCTGAGCTAGGTTGTTAGATACATGCGAGAGCTGGTCTAAATATCTAGTGAACATATCGATTAGAACATTAATGCTTATCTAAGAAAGTGTCGATCGACACTCATTCCTTGTACACACGCAAGAGCTTGAACATAAGACTTAGTCAACTGATCTGACTTGCAGCGAGAGCTGGATATCTTAATTTAGTGTTCGAGTTCTAGGACGGTTTATCACACACCCTTAGCATCTATACAACATAACTCTGATTGCCTAAAACCTTAAGTTTAGCTATTTTCTCATATATTTTCACAACCAAGTGATTACTTGTTTACTGCTATTTACTGCTTTATAATTAATTGCCTAGCTTAATCTTGATTTTTATAGTCTATTGTGTGCCCACGCTTGTTGTGGATTCAATCCATAAGTATTAAAACTAAACCTCTTATTTCAGAGAGAAATTTTATCTAGAGTAATTGAGCGATATCAAATTTGGCGCCGTTGCCGGAGAGCATTGGATTCTCCATTGTACTTGATTAATAGGTTTAGTCTAGGTTTTTATTTTTTATTTGTTTTAGTTACATAATTTTTTTTTTGTGTTTTTCAGGTGCATGTCCAATAGTACCACAAGCAACAAGGAGAAAGCGCTATTATTCTTATACCTTACACGTCTTGAATGCACGATCCACAAAGAGAAGCGATCTTCATCGATCGACACCACTTCTTCGTCGATCGACACCTTCTGTGAGAGAGAATGATCGACACCTTATGTGAGCAAGAAATGATCGACACCTCTTGAGTATCGATCGATACCAACCCACGAGAAGACAACATGGTTGGAACTCTTGTGATGATAAGGGATGATAATGGATACCTGGATGATCCTGAAGGTTATCTGTGTAATGCAGCAGGTCAGAGAATTGATGCTCAGGAGACTATAATCCCTGATCCAGGAGAAACTGTTCTAGAAGCTGCTAATGCTGAGAATTGTGCAGCCAATGCTCTTGCTGTAGCTGATGAGAATGTCCAGGCTAGTCAACCCAGAACGTTGTCTGATTACAACCATCCAGACCGATACTACGCCAACATATCTATAATTTGTCCTATTACTTTTCAGAGGCACGATTTCAAGCAAAAGCCTGCTTACTTTACACTTGTGGGACATAAACCATATCATGGACACCCACATGAGCATCTGATGGACCATCTGGAGAGGTTCGAGAATATAGTTTATGCTATCAAAGCCAATGGAGTGTCTGAGAACTACCTTCTCTATAAGCTCTTCAAGTTCTCACTTTCTGGAGATGCTTTGTACTGGCTTAAGCAGTTACCACCATGATCTCTTACATCTTGGACTGACATCAAAAACGCTTTCCTGTGTCATTTCTTTGATGATGCGTGATCTGAGGACTTGAGGAACATGATTGCTACATTCATACATGAGCCTTTAGAGTCTTTCAGAAACTTCTGGATCAGATTCAAGTCATATAAGAGAGACTGTCCACACCATGGGTTCAACGAGGTACAACTGCTTAGTACCTTCTTCAAAGGCATCATTTTGATCTACCAGATGGCTCTAAACGCAGCGGCTGAGGGAAACTTCAGCACTAGGAACCCATAAAAAGCTGTGAGGCTTATTGAGAACTTGGCATCTAGCAATAGAACCAAGAACACTTATTTTGAGAGGAAGAAATATGCTGCCAGCTGAGGAAAGGGGCAGATGGATGAAGTTAGGGAAAATCTGGACAATGTTCATAAGATTCTCAAGAAGCAGGTTAGCTTTGCAAAACATTTTGAAGATGAAGATGTCGTCAGTGACAATGGTGACGAGAAAGATGTGAGCTACATAAGTGATACTGGTTTTCAGAATAAGAGGTATGTGAATCAAGGTGGAAACAAGAACTTTTATGGCATTGGTCAAACGAGTAGTTATTTCGCATGAACAACAACAATATGAACTATCGACTCTCTTCTTACCAGAGTCATGCAACAACAACTCAAGAAAGCAAGATAGAGACAATGATTGATCAAGTTCTTGAGGATCAGCAGAAGTTGACAGTGGATTTCAATGGGAAGATAGATGTTGTGTACACCAACATGAATAAAATGTTTGAAGCTCTCAGCACCAATGTGAAGAAGTTGGAGACTCTGGTGGTTCATACTAGTGAATCTGTGAAGAGACACGAAGCACTACTTAAAGTAAATGGAGAGGTTGGACAAAAGCACCGAAATTCACACTGTCGATTTTGTGATCTTAAGGGAAGTCTAAAAGATTCGACTTTTCCAGAGGTCTCAGATTTTATGCGTAAATACACGAAACAAAAAAGAGAGAGATAACAGAATATCAAAAGTAAATTGCACTAGGGCGTTTTATTGATTGATAATGATAGAATTACAGAGTTTCAGCGGGAATGAAATAGATAGAATTCGTCAGCAATGGAGAACGAAAGAACAATGTAGAAAAATGTTATAAGTATCGGGCTTGCTAGTCTAACCACATAGATTCTAAGTTCTCCTAAAGCTAAGAGTAGTTTCTAGATCTAATCTTCGGATCTCCCCCGCCTTCAGCCTTATCTCTCCTTATATATGCCTCTTGAGGCAGTTTGTCTCTTCCCTTTTTGCCGTGAGTCGAGTTTATCTTTTTTCCAGGAATATTCTTTTTCTCTCAATCTTCATGGTTATCTTCGGAAACTTTACATTTATCTTCTGATTTCTTGATATTTATCTTTGTGTGAATAAAGATAGACTGTCATAACACCACTGAGATTGGTTTTATATGAAAATGTAAGCGGGCCTTTAGTCGCGTTTTAGGCCTCTCAAGCCATTTTCTGGTTTTGAGCATTTTTCCGAAAGATCGTCTTTGATATGACATCAATTTTAAGAATGGGTCTAAACTTCTCATATAGCTTAGGAAACTTTGGCGTTAAGCCAACCGTTGTCGTTTTGTACGATCGGTTTGAACTTATACGAAAAACAAGTTTTGCAGTTTTTGCCGTAAAGTTCCAACGGTAACTCCGATTGAGACAAAACGAAAAAGGCATTTTGATCACGACTCGAATAAGAAGACAAAGAAGAGACACATCAAGCCAACTGGCGACCCAGGCTTGGAGATCTGAGGTCGCCATATGGCGACCCGGTCTTTGAAGGGTCAGGTCGCCATATGGCAACCCGGACTCGGAGAGCCTAGGTCGCCATATGGCAACCCGTGCTTTGCGAGTGTGGGTCACCATATGGGGACTTGTGATTTCGGAGTGCGGGTCCCCATATGGTGACCCATGCTTTGTGAGTACGGGTCGCCATATGGGAACCCATGCTTTGTGAGTGTGGGTCGCCATATGGCGACAAAAACCGCAAGTGTAGGTCGACATATAGTGATCCATGCTTTGCGAGTGTGGGTCGTCATATGGCGACCCGTGCACTGCGAGTGTAGGTCACCATATGACGACCTAGGTTTGAGGTGCTTTTGTTCTTTTCAAACTAATTTTTCGATAAGTTAGTTCTAGAAATGGTAACCTTAGTCGGTATTTTGGAGAGAACCATTTTTGACCCCAACAATTACCCCCCCCCCAGCCTGCAAAGTATCGTAGATGATTTTTGCGTGCGAGTAGTGTTTTTTAATCAGAATCACGACTAAGGGTAATTTCCCGAGACTATAAGTAGTGAACTCTCATTCTTATTCTCTTCACATCTTCTCATTTCTTAAGCTACCTCCGACTTCTCTCTTTGAAATTCGTAAGAGAAATGTCTTCTTCCAAGGTGGCAAGAAAAATTCCAACGTCGAGATGAGCGATTCAGCTTTTTTTGCGAGTCCTTTGAAATCGGCTCCTCCCGATACTGTGTTGGCCTTCGCAGCTGGATTTTTATCCTTCCAGGATAAGCTTTCTCGGTGCAGTGCTGAGAAGGAGGCTGGCCAGTCTTCTGCTCCACCGCCGACCCCCCAGCTCTGTTCGAAACTACGGCCGCGCCATCGTCGGAGACTTTGATACAGCCTTCAGGCTCGTCCATGACGCCAGTTCATGTTGAGGATAGAGAGAAAGCGATTCTACACCGCATGGAGGATTTAGCTTGAGTGCGATATCACGACGTTCCAATGTTTGTTTTCAAAGATCTTTCCCGTTTACATGTTGTACCATTTTCTAACCCGTACGGAATCTTGTGCAGTTCGTATCTTTGATCGATGGGATAATCGCTGAATGTGGGTCAGAGGTCGGAGCATCTTACGAGTGAATTAGTGGAGTTCCGAGAAGAATTAAGGCGTTTGAGAAGAAGTTAAAGATTATCAAAGATGCTCATTCCACTGAGGTGTCCTGGTTCGAGACTCGGATCGACGTGCTAAAGCGAGACCTTGGGAAGACTGCGAGCTCCCTGCTCAAGGCGAAGCAGGTCATCAGGACGAAAGCTTCGGAGGCTCGTCGGCTCCAGCGTCGCCTTCAGAGTGAAGAAGGATCGATGGCTAGTGGGATCGAGGAAGCCAAGATGGCCCTTCGCCCTGAGTTTGGCAAGGATTGCAAGTTCCCATGACTCCTTGATGGCCATCAAAAGAAGGGATCTGGCTCTCGCAGCCATTGAGGGAGGAATGAGCGAGGTCCGGCTGTTACAGGGTGATGCTCCTCTATCTCCATGAGCCGAGGAAGCCTGGCTTTCGGGGCGCAGAGAAGAGTTGGGGGTTGATGAGGGTGACTTCGACATGATCCTTTGCAGTCTGAGATCCGAGTGCCTCCTTCCACCGTGCTTGAGGGATATGGGAGGGCAGGATGCCATGGTCATTGAAGGTGCGACCCCAAGCTCGGACGAGGTGATGGTCGAAGGTGAGGTTGCAGGAGCTGATGATGAGTGAGGTTGCAGTCTCGTTTGAGACTGTTTATTATTTTTATGTTTTTCGTTTATGTTTGGATCGGCCAAGTGTGTCCTTGTTTTTATTTTGGGGCTGGCCGTGTGTAGCTTTGAAGGCCTGCCGCTTTGCGGCTTTTGCATGGATTGATTAATCTTTTTATTGAAAGGATTTGAGGTTTAAGAGTGTGTCAAGTAGTTGTGTGTAGAGGGAAGATTATGAGTTGTCATCTCACAACCTAACTCTTCTTTGTAGATCTTTATATTCGTTGCTCGTTCAATATGTGCGGAAAAATTATGTGAGCGTTTAGATGTGAACGAAGAGGCATGCTTTCAGCATCTCGTATATTTTGATATTCATGCTTAGAGACGTTAGAGACCAATGTGCTGGGTTTAGGACAAGACCTAGGTTTACTCTTGGTTAAGGCTGCGCGATGACTAATCGGCTTTCGTTTTGCGTGTTGCAATTTCAACTTGATTTCGTACCGCTTTAAAGTTTGTGATATGTTCTCGGCTTATACGACTTGTATGGTCAGAATCGAGCATCTCTCTGAGGAAAATTATTAAGTCTCCCGAAAGTGCTGACCAAAAATTCTGGATTTCTTGTATAACGCTATTAACCTTCTGACGGATGTATGACAGCTATCCTTGTGAGATAACTTAGTCTGATTAGGACGTTGCGAGGTTGTTGTGATTAGCAACAAACTTATTGGTAGATATCACCGTTTTTGAGCTTTCACGAAAGACACGTGTTTGAGAGGGTGTGCGTGTTTTATAGTCACGGCGGACTGCTTTTTGGGATTAGGATTTTGTTCAGAGTGTTTTGATGAAAAAGGGTTCCTCGTGCGTTGGCGAAGGTTCAATTTTTCTTATGTGGCATCTTGCAACAAGATAGTTTGCGGTGTTGTATGTGTAAGACCTTCATTCTTTACATCGGTTTTTAGGCGAAGTAAATTACGAGATTTGACTTTTTGATGATAGAAGAATTTTGCGAGAAAAACTCGCGTTTTCTTTTTAGATGTTTTTTCAAAAATATCGATTACAGAAGCAGATATTTTAAACTTTTTTGGGAGGGTATGAGTATATGTATACGTACCCACTCCCCCTCTTTTTTAGAGAGGGGGCACAGCTGAACTCATCTTGCAACGAGTTGCCTACGTATCCTTTGTTGGGGATCAAGACGTCTCGTAGTTCAGCTTTAAGTGAATGCTTAGTGATAGTATTTTTTTAGGTGCATCGCATTCCAGGTTCTAGGAACTTTGACGTCTTGCATGTTATTGATTTCATAAGCGCCCGGTCGCACTACTTTGTATGGACCTTCTCAGTTTACTCCGAGTTTTCCTGCGTTTCGCTTGGCAGTGTTTTGGAAGACCTTTCGTAGGACTAAGTCTCCTTCTTTGAACCTACGGTTGCACACGTTTGAACTATAGGACCTTGCGGCTTCTTGTTGATAGTTTTGAATTCGTATGAGTGTCTGATACCGACGTTCGGTTATTAGGTCGAGGTTGTCAAGCAACATTAGGTTGTTCAAATCTTCGCGCTCTGGGAGTAGCCTTCTGCGTATTCCGGGAAATTCGANCTCTCTCTCTCTCTCTCTCTCTCTCTCTCTCTCTCTCTCTCTCTCTCTCTCTCTCTCTCTCTCTCTCTCTCTCTCTCTCTCTCTCTCTCTCTCTCTCTCTCTCTCTCTCTCTCTCTCTCTCTCTCTCTCTCTCTCTCTCTCTCTCTCTCTCTCTCTCTCTCTCTCTCTCTCCATGTCTCTTTCTCTCTATCCCTCCTCCTCTCTGATTCTCTCTTTCACTCTCCATGTCTCTTCTATATGTTTCCTCTCTGACTCTCTCTCTCTCACTCTTCATGGTTTTTCTGTATGTTTCTTCTCTGACTCTCTCTTACTTCTCCACCCTCGCAAGATCTCTTCTCATGTATCTCCATCTCTACTACTGGATATGTCTATGGTAATGAATCCCCTCCTCCTTTTTAGATCTACAAATTAACTACTTTTTCACCATCTCTTTTATGTGTGGTTTTGATTTTAGGGCAGGATGAAGAATTAAACTATTGAGAAGAACCAGAGGAGCGATGCTACTGGAGAAAGTGAATAGATATTTTAGAGGCTTTAGTCAGAGAATAGAGGCTGGAGGCGGAGATGTTCTGGAGGCTGGAGGCGGATACGCTTGAGGCTGGAGGAGGATGCGCTGGAGGCTGGAGGCTGGAGGAGGATGCGCTGGAGGCTGGTGGCCGGAGGCGGAGTATTAGGGTTGCAGGCGGATGCTTAGTTTAGGTTTAGGTTAATTATGTTTAGGTTAATTATATTTTGGTTAATTATGTTTTGGTTTAATGTTTTAATTAGTTTTTGGTTTAATGTGTTTTTTAATTATTTGTATACTTATTTAATTAATAAATAAAATTTAACTTTTAATTATGAATTAATTTTCGAATTAATTTTGAATTATTTAATTTTAAAATAATTTTTCATTGATTAGTTTAATTAATTTCAATTTTTTAATTATAACATTATCTCTATGTCATTATAAAATATTTTACAGCATTATAAAAAACCAAGAAAAAATACATTATAGCACATATCAAATGCTATAAAACTAAATTAATATAGCAGAGTTTAAACACTACACTATAATTACACTATAATATCTGCGGCAGACCTAGAGTTTAAACCTTATGTTAGCGTTTTCGGTATGCTACCAATGCCGATATTTCTTGTAGTGTAATTATACTAAAAAAAGGAGTGACCCTGAGAAAAGTGTAGTTCCTTGCATGATTGGAGGTCAAAACTACCCTAATACGCACTGTGATACATGTTCTTCAGTCAGTATCATGTCTAGGGTGATGGCAGATCAACTGAGTCTGAAGATAGAACCTTCTAGTGATTCATTCATTTTTATGGATTGCTCTAAGGTTAATTCAGAAGGAATTGTTAAAAATCCCAAGGTCCAAATTGGCAATACCTTAGTTCCAGTGGACTTTCATCCCATGGATATTCAGATAGAATGTAATTCTTCTCTATTACTTGGGAGAGCCTTCATGGCTACTGTAGGATCCGTTTGCAACATACGGACAAATCAGATGTACCTTACACTCATAGACAAAAAAAAAATTATACGATTTGGTTAGAGTGGTAAAGGGACACACACCCTACACTGAGATGATCCAGGATTTGTGGCAGTATGTATTCTGACTCTGGTACAGAACGTGAAGATGACGGCAAAGTACCGATCGACACCCAGACAACATCGGTCGACACTCCTGCGAGTCTAGAATTCGGAGAAATTTTCTTGGTTGAAGTTGCCCCTCCTCCTAGAAGAAAGATCCGTGTATTGTCATTAGATGAGTATGAAGTTTACAAAGATGAATATGGCAATGCACATACCATGGATGGAAGGATCATCAAACTTTGTTTTGACTTAATAAAACAACACAATTACACTCAAAACAAAACACATCATCAAGAAATCCTCCCCGAGACTTAGCCAACACTGTCTGCAGTGTTATACATTCTGAGTTTGGCAAAAAAATAGATAAAAACATAATTAAAGGTAGAGAAATGCGAGTTATACCTGATGTTGGGAGTGAGTGTTGACCTGGATTTGGCTTTGTGACAAGGAACACATCTAGCACAATGCCTCTCTACATCTCTCTTGAGGCGTGGCCATTAGAAATGCTCAACCACGATGGCTAAAGTCTTATCTACTCCTATGTGTCCCATAAGACCTCCACTGTGTGCCTCTTAAAGTATGCGATCTCTCATGGAACCTTGCAGGATGCAAAGCCTCTTATATCGAAATAGAAATCCTCCATGCAAATGATAAGATTGGAAAGCTCCTTTTCCATGGTTTTGGTATGCTTCTTGCAACTCAGGGTCGTGTTTCTACAACACCTTGATGTTCTCAAACCTTACCACCTTTGCCTCCATGGTGGTAACCAAGGCTTGTCTCCTGGATAGTGCATCAGCTAAAACATTTTTGTTGGAGATAGATTGCATCTACCCACATAGGCCCATTTTGGCGCGATCTCGGCCCAACAATAATATCGAAGTCGGCCCACGTGATCCATTAAGCCGACTTTAACGAACATCAGAGTGCGATATATAAAGAGAAGGTTGGGACGAAGACAAGACACATACAAACATCCAGAATAAACCTAGAACTAGGGTTTTCATACAACTTGTTCTTTGCTTCCTTCTTCATCAAACACCCGATTAGAATCAATATACTCTTCGATTTGTTCTCTGAATCGTCTCTTTGATAAATTCACCATTGAAATTGATCAACAACCAAGGTTACCGATTTCAGATTCAACAATTGGCGCCGTGTGTGGGGAATTCAAACAGTAACAATCAAGAGACACCGATCAAGACGATGACATGATCTCCGACAAATCCAACAGGTTAACAGCCAGTCGACCTCAACACCGTTTTAGCATCTCTCGCCGCCGTGGTTCAACAACTTGTCAACAAGACATCGCAAACAAGGCGACTCAAGAACGTCTAGAAGTAATCGCCGCCGCGTGTTTACCTCCTGCGCAAGCAAACGATCAAGATCCTGATATGGCTAGACGATGTTTATTCCAAATTGTGGCTCGAGATCAAACAGCCGTTCAAGCGACCAACGAAGAACTCCTTCGCCTCCAGGGGACAATCAAAGATATGTCATCTCGAATTCATCAAGCCACAAGTTTCGCACCAGAAATTGATCGAGTTTTGGAAGCAACCCAGAAAACCCCGTTCACAAAAAAGATAACCGACATCCGAGTTCGACACCAAGACAAACTCCGAGTACCCTACTTCCACGGAGACTCAGACCCTAGCGATCATATGACCAATTTTAACATTGCCATGGGCCGAGCAAGCTTCACCACTGAGGAGCGCGACGCTGACTATTGTTAACTCTTCGTCGAAGGTCTAGCAGGGCCAGCCTTTACTTGGTTTTCTCGGTTGTCAGCAGACTCCATCAGCACCTTCAAGGAACTTTCTACCGAGTTCCTGAATCATTATTCCATGTACATCCGCCAAGGGGCTTCCGCCACCGACCTATAGAAAATAGCTCAAGGCCAAAAGGAATCTTTCCAAGATTTCATGGAACGATTCAAGAATCTCGTCTCCAAAGTTGATGTCCCAGATAAAACCGCAGTGGAGGCATTACGCAATGCATTATGGATCAAATCATCTTTCTGATCTGACCTGTACACAAACAGTACAATCACTCTGGAGGACGCCCTCCACATAGGCAACTGCTTCATACGTATGGAGGAAGACAACGCGGCTTATACCGCAAAGCAAAACGCGTTGAAACTCCAGCTGACACCAAAGGCGGCACCCGTCGCCCAGGAACCTCGTCAGCACCAACCTAACAACGATAAGAAGGGTAAGGTTTACTTGGTAGCCGAGGAAGCATGAGACACATCATCTGCGGCACAGACCAAATGACCATGGAATATGTGGGACAAAACCTTAGAAGGGAAACCCCTAACTTATGATGAAACTAAGTTCTGTACCTACCATAAAGCCAAGGGTCATGACACAAAAAGAATGTAAGCAGCTCGCAGAAGCCCTATTCTCAGAATTCAAAAACGGTGTCGTCACTCCTGATCCACCAAAAGCTAAGCAAACAAGAAAAAAGGGGAGCTGGACAAAAAACAAGCAAGCGAACGCCAAAACACAGGAAGTCTGCTCCGCCAAGACAACGGGACGATACCGATACCGAGGACGAGAGACCACAAGTAGCCCGATGAATCAACCTCATCTCGATGCACCCCTCGACATTGTTTCCCTCTGAGGACACCAATGACCGAGATCTCCGGGGACACCTCCAACAAAAACGTTCAAATACCAATATGCGAGATGTCCTCCTCCAAAGAAAGAGAACAAAGCTCTCAGACAAGGTCTCCTTTAGAAGCTCAATCCCAGTACCAACACGACAACATTTGATCTTAGGACATCACTATCCGACAAACTCTCCAGCGTTTTCTGGCGAGTCAATGTCATTTTGGGGAGTCAATGTCATTCTGGGAGGGTCTCCCATATGCAACAACTCGGTAAAGGCTATAAAGGAGTACCAACGCAAAGCTGTGACTGCTCACCGATGGCCGACAAAACACGAAGCGGAAACATCCATAACATTTTCGGATCTCGACCTAACCGATATAGATTATCCGCACAATGACCCTCTGTTGGCCGAGCTCCAAATCGGTACATGCGAAGTCACTCGTGTCCTTATCAATACATGAAGCTCAGTCGATCTCATCTTTCGACAAACGCTGGTAAAAATGATGGTGGACATCAAAGATATCAAGCCTTCCTCACGAGCAAACTCAAGAACGCATGGGCCACCTATCAACGACTTGTCAACAGAATGTTCACTGATAAACTGGGAATTACTATGGAGGTCTATATTGACGAGATGCTCGTCAAGTCGCTCGTTGCCAAAGATCATATCCGCCATCTTTCCGAGTGTTTCGATACCTTAAACAAATACGGAATGAAGCTCAACCCGGCGAAATGCACCTTCGGAGTCACTTCAGGCGAATTTCTCGGATACATCGTGACACAGCAAGGAATCGAAGCGAACACAAAACAGATTTCCACGGTCTTGTATTTGCCCGACCCAAGAATGGCTCGAGAAATTCAACGCCTTACCGGAAGGGTAGTAGCCCTTAACCGATTTATTTCGAGATCCACAGACAAGTGTCTCCCATTTTACGAGTTGCTGCGAGGGAATAATTTTTTTTTGTGGGACGAAGCATGCGAAAAGGCTTTCACCGCATTAAAGCAGTACTTGAAAAATCCGCCGGTCCTAGCAAAACCAGATGCATGCGATACTTTGTATCTTTACATCACAGTCTCTCCCTCCGCCGTAAGCAGCATTTTCATTAAGGAGGACCGAGGTGAACAACATCCTATTTTCTATACCAGCAAACGCTTAACTGACGCCGAGCCGAGATATCCCACACTCAAAAGGATGGTCCTGATTTTTGCAGGAAAAAAATGTCAAGTTTCCAGGATAATCATGAAGATCGAAAGAGATAAAAAAGAATTATGCAACGAGATAAAATCAAATCGGGGGAAGAAAAGGAAAGACGACCAACCTTGGAGGCATATATAAAAAGAGTCAAGGCAGAGAGCGGAGGAGAAACACAAAATTTCAGAAAACTCAGCACTTAAAGAAATTTACTCACTTTTCATTTTTGTCATCGAGCTGCGACTCAACTAGGTCTTAAGGTCGTAGGTATTTAGATCTAAGGAACTCACCAACATCTCTTGCGTCCGAGGCGTTTACCTATTGTAACGCTCACGTTCAGATTTGGAATAAGATCATCCCTTCTTTGCTCTCTTTTTGATTCACATTGTTTTGTTTGTTTTTCATAGTATTAATCACTTGACGTTTGGCTTAGCAGAAATCCGAACCTCAGGAAAAGTTAGTTTTTTTTTATTTTCCTTCGTTAACGGAAATCGATGGTAGAAATTTTGGTTCCACAGTTTGGGGCTAGAAGGAGGGGGTACGAATAAATCTAACTCTAACCGCAATACGCTTTGTCAAACATGTCTATAGACACTTTAAACAGTCAACAAACTCGCGACAACAACCCTGTCAACCACAACGTTACCAATACTCCAGCAGGAACGTCTTTGCGGTCAACGCTGATGCTAATACTATGGTGTTCAAAGAGATTAAAAAGATGTTATCGACTCTTGAAAAGAAGTAGGACGAACAAGATAAGCTCACGGGTTCACTCTGTAAGCAGGTGGAAACCATAATAGAGAGAACTATGAGTATTTTCCCGCGCAAGACTACAAGAGCCCACAGCGGAAGAAGGCTTGATTTAGCGACTCTAGGGGTACTTGGGTCTCGCTTCTGGCAAAGATGGCCAAGTATTCTACCAGACTTCCAAGCTCTGGAGTTAGTGCTTTCGCTTAGTTCATAAGGTTGACTTTTTTTCTAAAGCCATATTCAGTATGTACCAGGTCGGCGGCATCCTTACGCATTGGCGGCTTCGCCAAAAGGCCTCATCTCAGGAAGCCTGGCAGGGGAATAGTACATTCAATTAGAAGGAAGAACTTATATAGCGTTACTCTACCACTGAGTTAAAAGGGCCGTCTTAGCTTTCAAAGTAGTGTGCTTGTGCTTGCTTTCCACTTTAAAGAGTTTTCCATCTTTAAGCCCTAGCGGAGCAATCCTAAAGATGGAAAGCTCTTAAAGGTGGACCAACTGGCACCAATCATTTCCGTCCCCAGCCAACCATGCCATGAAGAGTCGAGCAAGAGCTAGTAGTCACTAGACTCAATAGAATAATCCGTCCTGCTGGATTTATGTAATGTAACAGGAGAAAGATTTCCCATTACTTAGCCGGGAAGATATGTGGCCTTTAGGTGACCAGTTCGTCTGTATGTCAGGCCTTTGTATTAACAAAGCTAAATTGTTGGTGTTTTCGCTGGAAGAGGTAAGCAAGCAATAGAGAATTAGGCGGAAGTGGGAGGTTTCTCGATCACTGCCCTGCCTATAAAGTATTTGGGTTTACCGCTCACGACGAAGGAGATGACTAAAATGGATTACCGACCTTTGTTTGACAAGTAGTAATCGGTTACTCAGCTGGTCAAGTAAATTGTTGTCTTTGGCAGTCATCTTCAGTTCATTAAATTGGTCACAGCGAGTATTACCAAATTCTGGTCCTCATCCTTTTGCCTACCGCAGGGATGCTGGACGAGATTGACTGCTTATGCTCGGCTTTCCTATCAAATGGCTCTCCTAATGGCCATGTAAAGCGAAAGTAGCATGGCAGGAAATTTTTTGCCAAAAAATGAGGTTGGTCTTGGTATAAGAAAGGTTACAAAGATGGCGAAAGTGTTTGCTCTGAAGCTTATCTGGCGCCTGCACTCCATGACCTTTTCCTTATGGGCAGTATGGGTCCATTATATTTGCTGAAAGATGATGTTTTGGGATGCTACGGACAGTGTATATGGGTCAGGGGTCTGGTGTAAGCTGATGAACCCATGGCTGCTGCTCAACACTTCCTCAAGAAGGCCATTCATAATAGAGAAACGGTTAAATTCTGGCTAGATGTATGGCATCCATTGGGTCGTCTCATTCTATATCTCAGGAGAGATAGGCTCACAGAAACTTGGGATTTGTTGCAGTGCTTGTGTTTGTGATGTTGTGACCAGGATAGAGTGGAGGATTCAGAGCACTTGTAATAAAAACGTACAGGACCTGGTAGTCCCAATCAGGAATTATCCGGTCTCTATAGTGCAGCGTGAAGAATATTAGATCTCATGGAAGCATGGTCAGGATGAATTCAGGGGGAGTTTTTCAACGAACAGAACCTGTAACCAGAACCTAACAAGAGATCTACTCATACATGATTTTTGTCACAGAAATCATAGATGAATATAATATATATATATAATATAAAGAATCAAAGGAGTTCCAGGAGGACTCTGAAAGAGTTCCTCCATTCTCTCATAACCCTATAACAATGAATAAAAGAAAGTTTGGTAAGTGTTTTGTGTATGTGTGTATTATTGTGTCTCTTTGTCTTTGTTTTCTCAAGACATAAATATAAAACTCTAAATTTATGTCAAAACTCGTCCAGGGCATTCTGGTAATTCGTGATTGTTTATGGTAATAAGTCGGCAATAAAATAAATTGAGTCTGTCTTATGGGATCACCGTCGATCGACACCAAAGCTGTACCATCGATCAACACTCATTCCTTTTCTCAACAGCTTCCTTTCGCGAGGCAGACATACCACTCTTCAGTAAAACGGGCATAACATTGGCTCTAGGATCCTGATTGACCTCAAACCGATGGCATTAGAAAGTTAACTGAAAGTTCTATCGTATGTCAAAATATCAGCTCAATCTTACTGTGGGAAGGTCTCCATCCATAGCTAAACATCTAACGCATTTGTGCAGTTCTGCATCTCTAAAAGCTCCAAAATCACCAAAGTTCTCCAAAACATACATGAACCTAAAAAATACTCTAAAACATACTCCAAACACATATAATAGACTCTAAATAGGACTGATATCATGTCACAATAGTGGTAAATATCAGGCCCTATCAAACATGCACTGGAAAGACGGGTGGCGGTGGTAGAACCTGAAAAACCTTTGGAACCTGCTGAACAGGAGCATGATGACCAGGAATCAGTTGGTCCCCCTGAATCTGAACTGGCGGAGCTTGCTGCACATGAATCTGTGAACCATGTTGCGCTTGAATCTGAGGACCACGTGGAACCTCCTGACCCTATTGAATTGCAGTCATCTACCTAGTAACCTCTTGAGCAGCTACTCAGGCAGCCTCCTGGACAGTTTTCTTAGCTGCCTCATGGGCAACCTGCTGGACTGCCTCCTGAGCGGCCTGCCTCCTGAGCGGCCTGCCTAGCTGCATCTTGCACCATCTGCCTTAGAGCATCCTGATCAATCGGTGGAACCATTTGCTGCGGAGCCGGGTGCTGCAAATGCTCATCTTCATCCTTTCGAGCAGTCTTAGCGGCTTGAGTATGAACAACTCTCCTCCATGCTGGCATCTGAAGGGAAAATCAAAGTGGTTAACTTCTGCTGAAACCGACACCAACAATTTAAGGAATACTACTGAACATAAAAGTGCTATTTGTTTTTCTTTTTAAAATTCTCTAAATCCCTGTAAAGATTTTGAAAATCATTTAAATCTATTTAAAACCGAGTTTCCACACCCTATATCTAATTATGAAAAAAGAACAAAAAAATTATGAGTTTTATTTACTAAAGCAAATGGGCCCGACCCCTAGCATCACGATCACGATCGTTACACTTTTCAAGTAAACTTTCTTAGAGTAACGCAATAATACACAACTGTTTAAGCTTTCAGATTTGTAGAAGGAAAATATACGACTTCTCCGGCAAGTTAAAACCAATGAGAAAACCCTCTGTTTAACAAATTTTTCAGATAGTAATTTAAAACACTTGATTTAGTGGTTTACCTTCACCATACCCAACAGTCAAATACCCACCCATGAAAAAAATAAAAGTCAAATAGTAATTTACGGAATTGAACTGTTCGATCTGCACCTTTGCTCATTCGAATTTACTGGACATTTGTTTTTATTATATTTATTGTGATTAGATACTTAATCACAATTAAAAGAAGTTTTAAAACTAGGAATATTGTTGCAGCTAATATATAACAATAGCAAAACCCCATAAGACTGGAGAGATCTAAAACAAAGAGCACTTGTGTCGTGCAAAAATACTTTACATCCAAATTTTTTATGCTCTTCATAGTTGTAGAAAATATATGAAGCTGAATCATGCTTTGATCTGGAACCTGGAACACTTGATGGATCCAATGGAAATATCGATTTCAATCAGATTATCGTCTTCAAACTCAGGTAATAGTTGGGTAAGCCCGATATCTTGATATCCAGTGATAGTACTCATGAAGTCTTGGGAAACGTAGTGGCCGCTTGATAAGGAGAGCTCTATGAGGCTTTCCTCATCAGGGATTGTTCCATCGTCTTCGTCTTTATTTCTGACAATCACATCAATGGTCGTATACATTTCATCGTCTCCTAAAGAGTGTTGTTGACCAAGATCTTGATCTTGAACCTTGGACTCTTCTGGGATTGTGAGAGGGAAGAAGAAAAAGGAGAAGACCAAAGCAGCTGAGGTAAGGAGGATTTGCGAGAAACCAAGCCCTATGATATGAAGAAGTGGCGGGGCGATGAAAGACAACCATGAAACTGGTTTCTTAAAAAGTAGTGAAATAAATTTTACTGCATCTTTTATTATTTTGTTCTCAAGATTCATATGAAAGCAATTACTTTGTAGTTCAACCAAAAATGAAAGAAGAAATAAGAGTTCAACCATGATAACCATCAGATTCAAACAAGAACAAAAAGAGAAGAAATGATGCTCGATCGAACTACTTTTCGAAAACAAAAACCCTAGAAAAAGAAAGAATATGGGTTGATGTAAAAACAGGTGAAAAAAGGTTACAGAATACGATCAGGAGAAGCTGCTAATCAGGAGTATGTAAACGTTCTACTTCAAATATTGAAACGGGGAAGCGTTTATAAATAGGAGACTAACTAGTTGTTACGTTTTTTTTTTTCTTTTTGCATCGAGATTTGAATAGCAACAGCTCAATCCCTAACTAGGCTACCGATTGTCGAGAAATTGGGACCCCGAGATTAACTAAACTCGATAAGAATTTGAACTAGAATTATTTATATTCAATTAGAATTTGAACTTCCAGAAATAATACGAGAAAATGTATTTTTTTTTTTATATTTCTTTTGCTAACTAACTTTACAAAACTTACATTTCATGCTATAAGTTCCATTTTATTACACACAAACAAAAACAAGTAAAAACATACATCATAACCCGTCGACTAACAATTTTAGTTAATTTAACTTTTGCAATTGCCAATAAAAAGGAGAAAAAAATAAAGTTATAGTAAGCTGTATTTTCTTTTCGGTGAGGCTAAAAGGCAAAAACCCTAGCTAAATGCTTTTTCATTCATCCTTCCCATTCTACGAGGTATGAAGTGTCGGTCGCCATGTGCCTTCTTCTTCGCTTAGCACCTGGCGACATATTAATCAATTTCTTCAAAATCTAAAGCTATTTTATTCACTAGGGCGACATGTTAATCAATTTCTTCAAAATCTAAAGCTATTTTATTCACTACATAATCCAAAGATAAATCAAAGTTTTCTTTTTTGCAACTGGTAAGATAAATCAAAGTTGACCATCTAGATCTATACAGTGGAATAGTAGTTTATGGATATTCGTACCGTCAAAGAAATTTACTGTGAAAGAGGGAATCCATTAATTATTTTTAAGCGAAACAAATTCATTTAAGTTATTTAAAATTTTATAAAAAGAAAATACTAGAGAACACATTACCCAAACTATTTTATACATCCATACTAAAGAAAATACTAGAGAACTAAACATCAGAGTTCGTTTGTTGTGATCAGCAACTAATGGAATGGTAGGTGATACCGTTTTAGAGTTTAGTGAAAGATATGTTGGTATATTTGACAGTTTTGAGTTTATGAGATAGAAATTTTGTTTAGAAAAGAAAGTTTCTTCGATCGATTAGTGATGTTTTGTGATGTTGAAAATCAAATTTTTTCTTACGCCACATTTCGCATTCGAAATGTTCGCGGGCTTGAAGATTTTTTTGTGGAATTTTTTTTAGTGTTATTTTCGCTTTCAGACTTATACGATGATTATTTAATGTTACTTTGGGTGTTTATTGATGAGCTGTCATTTTTGCCTCAAAGTTGTTAAGCATTTATGTGATGGGAGATATTAGCGGGACTTCTAGGAATTGTATTGTATTTTCCTATTATCGAAAAAGCTTTGAAAATATCGAGTACAAGGGCAAATATTTAAAATATGGGACTATATGAATATACATATATATACGTACCCTTTCTCCCCCTCTTTTAAGAGAGGAGAACAACTAAGCTCATTTTGCGATGAATTGCCTACGTACCCCTTTCGAAGATCAAGTCATTTCGTAGTTCAGTGAGTTGCAATGTGATTGCTAAGTGATAGTATTTCTTGAGGTGCATCTTGGGATCTTGAAGTCTTGCATGTTAGCGATTTTGTACGCTTCTTGTCGGTACATGTTTATGACCTTGTACGGTCCTTCCTAATTTGCTCTCAGTTTTCCCGCGTTTGGCTCGACAGTGTTTTGGAAGACTTTACATAGAACTAGATCACCTTCTTTGAACCTTCTATTTCGTACATGCAAATTGTATTATTTGCGGCTGCTTGTTAATAATTCTGATTTTTTTTGAGAGCCTGGTCTCGGCGCTCGTTTATGAGGTCAAGATCGTCCAACAGCTTTGCGTTGTTTAAGTCTTCTCGTTTGGGCAGCAGTCTCCTTCGTATTCCAAGGAATTTGACTTCCGCCAGAATCATGCCCTCCGTTTCCTATACAAGAGCGAAGGGCATTTCTCCCGTTGTTCATCTCAGGGTCGTGCGGTGTGACCAATGATATCTAGGCCTGGGCATTTTACCCGGACCCGAAGATCCGACCCGGAACCATCCGAAAAATCTGGGTCCGGGTAAGACCCAAAACGATCATTTTACCCTATTGGGTCTTGTTGGGAAGGATCTGCGGGTCTTAGATTCGACCCAATCCAAACCCGAAATTCGACGAATACCCAAAATACCCGAAATTTTTAGTATATATACGCGGTATATATGAGTGTTTTAATATACGTTTGGTATTATGAATATTTTTTATCTTTCATATTTGTGTTTTCGGGTATTTTTCATTTTTTCTGTTCATATTTTGGATAAAATTTTAGTTTTTTATTAATATTTAAATATTTTCATGTATTTAAATTTTAGATTGTATGTTTGATACTCCATGGATCTAGTGTTTTTCCTTTTGTCTACAAACTGATATCTTTTTTATGTTTGATATACTGCTTTATATTTATGTTCTATCTTTGCCAATAACCGATTGTCTATTGTGTGTTCCACGCTTCTTGTGAATTTGATCCCCAAGTACTACAATCAATCTCTTATTTGAGAGAGTGCTCTTGGGAGTAATTGGCATATCATTAATCAACGTGATATTTGATGGCTCAGAGGTAAGTGACATCACGCATGCAGAAGCCAAGAAAAACACTAGGAACGCTAAAAACAATCAAGAAACTGGGAATCTAAAGTGTCTTCTCCTAGAAACCGACAAAATAAGTTTCACAACAAAAAGTATGAGAAATCCTGACTCCCCACCATGATGCCTTGGTCGTGTCCCTCATAGTGGTGAATTGCTTGGTGAAGAGGATACTAGTGGACAATGAAAACTCCAGTAACATCATTTTTCTAGCTGCCTACAATGATTTATAACTGGAAAAAGATACCATGACCGGAAAGTCACACCAATTCGTACTTCCTATCTACGCAGAAGGAATTAACACTTCTACAAAGTTTCTGGTAATCAAATGCGCCTCCTTCTACAACATGATAATGGGATGCCTATGGATCCTTGATATGGGTGCCTTCCCTTATTCTCTCCACTAGGTAGTTAAATTCCCTACTCTATTGGGCATCAAGGAAATCAAAGAAGATTGGGAGAACCTCCTTTCTTCCTACCAGACTACTCTCAAGGGTAAAACCAAGGTCTTATAGCAATTAAAGCAAAAAAACCTTGGTTGTGCATACAGAAGAGCCAAAGGTTGAAGAAATAAACAATATACCTTTGGTCGAGGGAGATTTTAGCTGGAATCTCAAAATAGGCACCAAGATGTTGACAGTCTGGGGTAAAGACTGATTGACTTTCTCTGGTCTAACTCCGACTGCTTTGCTTGGTCCTACATAGACATTCGAGGAATATGTCCAAAAATCATCATGCATAAGTTACAGGTTAACCCTCTACACCAACCAGTAAGGCATAAAAGGAGAAAATTCTCTCCGAAGCAGGAAGTCATCATCCACGATGAAGTTTAGAACCTGCTGAATTTCAGATGCATTAGAGATGTTTAGTACTCAAAATGGCTAGCCAATGTTGTAGTAGATCAAGAGAAGAATTACAAGTGGTGAGTCTGCATAGACCTCACTGACCTTAACAAGACATACCTAAAGGATCTCTTTCAACTACCTTACATCGACAACCTAGTTAACGCAACATCAAAACATCATCTAGTGAGTTTAATGGATGTTTTCTATGAATACAACTAATGTACCCTGACAACCAGGAGAAGACCTTATTCATGACATCCATGGGCCTCTACTATTATAAGGTCATGCAAAGAAGGAAAAAAAATCAACAGAAAAGAGGATCAAAATAAGGTGTAAATCATCATCTTTATGATACCATAATGGAGAGGAGAAGCTGAACGAACAAAAGAATTAAAAAAATATGTAACTGATTTTATTATTCAACTTAACATTCAATTACACATGTACACTTTATATAGCTATTCAATATTCGGTTCACCGAGTTTACGTTTACTCCTAAAAAACTCTAACTGAGTGGTTTAGTGTAAACCAACTCCGATGTTTTGTATCTCAGTCCCACTTTTATGAGTTATTCTTAGGTTCACCTCCTAGGGTGAACTTCTCGGTTCACCAACCAATAAAAATTTGACACATCATAATATAGATTTTTAATTAAAAAAATAAAAATAAATAAAAAATAGTATAAATTATCCCCAAAAAATTACGTTATTAAAACCGTCAATCAAAACTTAAATCATAAATACTAAACTCTAAACCCTAAACACTAAACCCTAAACACTAAAGTAAACCTTAAGCCCTTGGATAAATCCTAAACCCTAAACCCTTGGGTAAACTCTAAACTCTTGGGTAAACTCTAAACTCTTGGGTAAATTCTAAACCCTAAACCCTTAGGTAAACCCTAAACCTTTGGATACACCCTAAACCCTTGGGTAAATCCTAAACCCTTGGGTAAACCCTAAACCCTTGGGTAAACCCTAAACCCTTGGGTAAATCCTAAATCTTAAGGTAAACCCTATATAGTAGTAATAAGGTTTACCTTAGGGTTTAGGATTTATCTAAGGATTTAGGGTTTACCCAAGAGTTCAGGGCTTAGTGTTTAGGGTTTAGTGTTTAGGGTTTAGAGTCTAGTATTTAGGATTTAGGGTTTCAAGGTTTTATGGTTTTGTATTTAAGATTTAGAGTCTAGTGTTTAGGATTTAGGGTTTTACTGACGGTGTTAACAACGTTAAAAATAAAATTTCCGTTTTTTTTTGTAATTTCTAGTATTTTCTATTTCTTTTTCTATTTTTTATTTTAAAAATACAATATGACATGTCAATTTTTTATTGGGTGGTGAACCTTTAGGTTCACCTTAAGGGGTGAACCCAAGAATAAGTCCACTTTTATAATGTTTAAAGACCACCACCTTTTGGAGTTTCTAATATGTAGTCTTAAATGCACACTACCACTTACCACTCCAACGGACTACATTCCTATCCAATGGCTCATGCAAAAGCAATAAATAAGACCAAACAGATTTCTAACTCCATTATTGGGAAGTCTGGCTAGGTACAGTGGTTGATATGTGGATGAGTTAATGCTTCAACCTGAGTTCGATTAAAAGCCATATAGTATTCTTTAAGGGACATGTAAGCGAACGTTAATGAGTTTTGAATTGATTGAGTGTGTATGTATTTATACAGCTCGTATGTGCAGTATACTAATCAGGACCATTGGACTATATTGATATATGAATAAGCCGATTTTGCTCCTCTCGACATTATTTAAGGTTTAACTCTACTTATAATTACATCCTGAAATTAGCTTAATGTTGCAGTTATGGGGTTTTTGTCAAAAAAATTTTTTAAAACAACTCTGATCGCCTATTCTTTCCGCCACATTCGGACTATTATACTTTTTTTACTTTTCATTTTTTGGTTGCCAAAAAATCATTTTCTTAATTAAATAAAAGATGGTTACAAAACAAACCAAAATAAAATAATTAACAAAACAAAGTTTCCTTGCATTTGTTTCTTTGATCAATATTATATATATAGAAATGTCAGTCCAATCCGTGATCCGCGGGTTCGACCCATATAGGCCCATCACGGAACGGGTCTGGACAACAAAAGTGTTTCTAATATGTAGTCTTAAATACACACCACCACTTACCACCCCACCAGACTATATTACGTATCCAATAGCCCATGACAACAATAAATAAGACCAGACACATTTTAACCCCATTATTTTCAGGTCGAACCCTACTTATAATTATATCTCGACATTAGCGCAGGTGTTGTCGAGGTTTTTAACTCTGCTTGTTTATTCTTTTCACCACCTAAGAGATTGTTATGTGTTTGTTTTCTTTATTTTTTCTTTTACATCAAAAACTATTTTATTACTCAAACTTGTCTAAAAAGGCAGATGATAATAGCATAACCAACAAAATAAATAACGTTTCGTCTATTACTTTGATCAATACAAAAGAGTGAACTATATATATACATATGTATATAAAATTAACGTCCTATATGTTACAGTAACTAAACATAGATTTATGTGAAAATCAATAACGTCCCGCTTATTATTCAATTATTTATTGAAACCTTGGAGAATTGCAATTAAATCAATGGAAATTCTGCGAGGACCACAAAAGCTGACATTTCCGATTCTCTCAAGTATCTCAACGTTCCTCCCTCCATGAGTTTCACCAGCTTCTGTGTTATGTGTAGTCCTAATCCCTCCCTAGATGTATCTTTCCTCAAAGGCTGAAACATCTCTCTTACCAGATCATCAGGCAGTCCGGGTGCCGGGTGTATTATCCTGAACTCTAGCTCCACTCTCTTCATTCTTTTCCCTATAGATTCTATCCGTGACATTACCTTAAATGATACACTCAATCCCTTCAAGGCAGGAGTGAACCGTATGCTGTTTGAGAGTGTCTCTGAAAGGATTTGCTGAAGCCGTAAGGAATCTCCATAAAGTCTCATTAACGAAACTTCGTGAGGATAATCGCAGATGATCTGCACTTTACGTTCTATGCTCAGCTCCATCACTTGTTTTACAACTGCTTCAAGGGATTCTTCAAGGCTAAATTCGCTGCAACCCAGCTGCACATACCTGATTTAAAGACATCAACAAAAAAAAAAGCAACAGGATTTGAACAGAAGATTCAAGAAATAGTAACCAGTCCAACCAGAACAAAAACAAGAATCCAGGTTACAGTAGTACCCATCCTCGATTCCCTCTATGTCTGAGTCACTTATGACTTTGGCTAACTGCTCCCTGCATGACACGCTTGTACTCAGGAGCTGCATTTGTTCTTCATTTAATCCAGATGAACGTAGAACATCTTGAAGGAAGGATATTGCTTTTTCTGGATTCTCCACTTGTTGGCGGAGATATGCCATTTTGTTGACAGCGCAGGCCATTGTCTGCTCTGATATTCTCTGAACCTGTAGAGCGTATTGGAGTTCAGGACTAGGTACTTGCAGAAAACATAAAATCCCTGTAACTTTTCCCTCGATATCAGTCCTTTTGTTTGCAGAAAGCAATGCCTCGACGAAGCTACCATTACGATGGTAGAAGCCAAATAAAAGCTTCTCTATGTTATCCTGGCCAGAACTCACAGCATTTAAAGCTATTCTGAGTTTAGTTAACGTGTCATGGTCTTGAAGGCGACAGCATGAATCATTTGAGGTGAAAACCTCTCCAAGAAGCATTTTATTGACAGCTTCTTCTCTCTTTATACCAGAAAGCTTCTGCATCGCGTCATTCCACTCTGAGCATAACCCATTCTCAGTGGTCATAAAAATTGGTGGGATCAGTGTTGAAGGGCTCCACATGATTCTGGCGTAATCTCCTTGCACGCGGCTATACTTTTCAATAAGCGTCTTCTGGCCTGTAACATCTTGTCCAATGAAGCACACACCAAGAACATTATTCGTTGTATCTCTGCTACAGCAAGTGTTGACGACTAATTCAATAGGACTGCTTTTCCTTTTAGGACCAAATGCTCTGATCATGATCTCGGCGCCACATTCTTCCCTACCTATTATGCATTATAAACACAATGCACAGATGAATATCTGTGAAAATAGTCGGAATATATGAAAATTAAATATAAAAAGTAAACGGAAACAATACAAACGACATTTGCTTCCATAAACTGACCTTGGAGAGCCAATGCTAACATGTTGTTAACGGTTATGGCAGAATCATCTTCAACGAGATCTGATACAGGTTTGCCTATCGCTTGTTCAACAGCCAATCCAGTCACCTCAGCCGCTTTTGAATTCCAACCGTTTATAACACCAGAGGAATCAACCGCAAAGATCGGAACAGCAGCTGTGTCAATCAACCGCACCATTTCGTTTACAATAACACACATTTCATCCACCTTCTGGACCCTATTATCCACAAACGGCACATTCACAACAGTCTCTGGATGCTCCTCTTGCAATGAGCCTTTTATTATCAGCTGCAGAGAATTGATTGCATCCATTTCCATGTCATCCCAGGGCATACTTTTCCACCGGACTATTTCCATAAAAGCCTTGAACGAGGATCTAGGATGCATCCTTTTACCATCTCTGTCATCAGGATCATGTCTGGCACCCCCCCACTTGATCTGTTTTGCAGTGCCAGACCGGAACCAGAAAAGGAAAACCTTTTCGGTTATATATACGGCAGCCATTCCACAGATTGACTCCCCGAGGACGGAAGCATCCGGATAGCCAGACTCCATTAGACTTTCAGTGGTAAACCCAATGTTTCCTCCTTGATTTTTGAGAACCCAATCGATTATATCTCTAATTTGTGTCTCTGTAGGAGTAACCCCTAAAGACCAGAGCTTATCTCTGTAATAAAGAGCTGCTCCATCACACTTAACAAGATCCATTATATTTGGAGACTGAGTGACTATACCTATAGGTGCATTGCGGAAAAGCATGTCACATAGCACACTCTGAGTTTGCAGAATACGCTTCTCTTTCAACAGAAGAGCAGATTCCGCTTCCTTGTTGATTTGCACGCCAAACACCTGAGTCAAGAATTCACAGGCATATCTCAGAGGAAACGGGACGACCCTAGGTCTTGCGTGATGACAAACCACTAAGCCCCATAAGGTTCTGCCTGTCTGTAAATCTCTGTTCATCTCATCACTATCACTACCACTGATTGTTACGGACATAACAAGAGATGCCACTGAGCCCATATTACTCATATACTGTGCGTGACAGCCATGAGGAGCTCTGAGAGTAGATCCAGAGAGACTAATCGGCTGTGAGAGACTCTTGTCCTGCACTACTTTAACTGGAACAGCCGAACAGTCACAAATCATCCTAACCTTGTTTCTCATAAAGAGAAATCTAGACGCCTGTGGTATATCAGTAGCCGCGTAATGCAAACCAAGATAAGGTTCCAAGTCTAGCTTACAGCACTCAGCAATCACTTCCCCATGCCCATCTTCATGAAACTTATAAACCATCACCCTATCATAACCGGTTAACTCACTAACTTCCTTGACTAAAGCATCACAGAGAAACGACATATTCCCACTAGGCAATGCCTGCAACCTCGAAATCGATTTAGCAGCGAGCTTGTATGACTTCAATGCACCAGCAGCAGTCACTGGCACCTCATCAGGACTCACTGGCTCCAAATCTATAACAAGACCTTGTTCAATTCGATGGAGAATGGCATAAAAAGGCTTACCTGAAGTCCTGCAGTGAAGCGCGATAGGATTCAGAATACTAATCTCACCAAAGTCAGCAGCTTTCTGCAACGCAGAAGAACCTTGAGACTGAAACAGTGATTGCACATCAGTTCCAATACTCAGAGCTTCACGTTGCTCCATACTTGGCACAGTATGTGGAGTCAAACCCAACATCTCTTGTGCGTTCTCACTGAAGGCAATTACTTTGAGGGTTTTGTCATCAACAACGATTAAGCAACCAAAGGGCTGAATCAACATCCCTCTCTGATTCTTCTGTAAGTAAGTTGAGACATCTGAAGAAGAAGGGATGTCGTAGGAGGAGGAGGTCGGCATGTTCACGTTTATTGAAGCTGAGTAGTCGAATAATCGCTCGGATTCCTCGAAATTCCCGTGGAGCTTTACATCAGCGAGGACTTGCGAAGTAACTCGAGAGTTGTTTCTGGATCGAGTTGAACAGCTTCCAGAATTGCTACCTGATGACATTTTCTTCTTCCCTTTCAAAACGAATAACAAAGCTTTCTTCTACTCGGATAGGATTTCGTTTCCTGCGAATTGTTTGAGAGTTTGCATCTTTGGTTAGTTTCGACAGAATTCCAGACGGGAGAAGAAATGGGTAGATTCATTCATTAAACGGCATGAATTTTATATCTGGATAGAGTGAACTGCGTGGCGTGTAGAAAGAAGCATGGACCACGAAACGTGTTCTCGCCTCTGCGTGCCATCTCTACTTTACTAGAGTTTGATCTTGCCCTCACTCCGAAATATTTTTTTGGTTTATATCAATGTATTTTTGATTTATATGATAAACAAATTGAATGCATTTTTGTTGGGGATAATTAATTTAGGAAGTCATTCTTCTTGTTTTTTTTTTTTTGTCAACTTCTGGATTTTTATTAATCCATAACAGTAGCCCAATAGATATTACAAGTGTGATCAGTTTACATATGAGGCCCAAATAAAACAAAGTTAAATTAAATTCAGTCTAATAGAGGAGAGTTCTATGTATCCACGTGTAGGTTTTCAGAAACTTCAGACACACACACATATCTCCACGCGTCCTTCATGCTGAAGTCCGATCTCCAACCACCGCCAGAATTCACCACCATGGTTTCTGCGGTTACTCCTCCGTCCTTTGTCTCTCTCCGCCTCAGCAGAGAAGTAGAAACTCGTTGCAACAAACTTCTTTCTTGATTTCAGTTGCAGTTTCTTTCTCTTACTACCGTTGAATCTATCAGAACTCCATCCAAAACCATTGAAGGTGAAGTACAACGAAATCTTGTGAAGACTAAAAAACATATCCTTTGTTGGAACACTTTCACAAAGAAAGTTCCATCTCTACTGAATCTGCTCTCAATCAACCAAGCTATTTCGAAAAACTTAATTCAACCATTCATCAAGGATACTTTGCTTGAATTCAGTAAGAAAGCAAAGATTGACACCTATTTGAACAGAAAATCAAGAATAGTCAACAACATGAAGGAATCCTCAGATTCAAACGGGATGGGGAATAACTTAAGAGAGAAAGAGGGCAATATAAACTCCAATTTAAAGAACCGGAGCTTTATTATTCAATCTAACACCAGAAAAACAAAGAACTATGAAGAACAGTCTGATTTAGATTGAAATCACTACAAAAAGCCGCCTTGCGAAGATTAAAATCCGACAAACGGAACCAAAATTCGATCTATCAATCGAAAGAACTATTTTACATCAAAACAGACCATAAATCTCTTCCCCCTCTAAAAGATAAGAGTCTGATAAGAGGGGAAGAAGAGAGAAATTATCTCTCTCTAAAACAAGAGAGAGAAGGTCCTATTCGAACTTGGTTTATTCTTTGAACTTTTTATTCTTCTTGTTTTAAATGAGGATGCTGATCCATTTTTTTTTTAAAAATGAATTCCAATAAAACCTAGATGTTGAATCTGAAATCGGTATACTTCGATTGGTAATCGATTTCGATGGTAGGTTATCAAAGAGGATAATTTGAGAATATATCAAAGATGTATATTAAATAAAGGCGAATGTTTTTATGAAGAACAACGCAAGAACAAGTTGTATGGAAACCATAGTTCTAGACTGCTCTGATTGTATGTGTTTGTGTCCAATCCGACTTCTCTCTTTTATATATATACCAGCTTGGTGCCCAAAGTCGGTTTTAGGCTTCACAGGCCGACTTTGATCTTGCTCTTGGGCCAAGATCGCGTCTAAATGGGCCTATGCCGGGTAGATGTAACCTATCCCTAACAATAAGTCCCTCCCAATTCATCGAAATACCGTATCATCGTTGTTTTTGTTGAATTTCTACGAATAGGTTTGTTTGAGACATGATCTCGGTGGAATGTCTTCTCGGTAGACAAAGGAAAGTTGATTCCCACTCTTTTCTTGGTACGTGAGCGGTCTTCACAGTACATTGTCGTTTTCGTTCCGCTTCGCGTGGAATCCAAACGTTCTCGTTTTAAGTAGATAGCTTCTCGGGTAATGGAGCTAGTGGTACACGTGTCTTATTTATAGGTTTCGTAGACCTAATCATGGCGGCTACTCGTCTTCTACGCCGAGTTTTCTATAAAAACTTATTTCGGATTCTCACTTCTTCGATTCTCCCCCACTGCTTAAAGGTATTTCCGCTCTGCCTTCTCTCTACTTTCTCTCTCTAGTTTTTTGTATTCCTCCGATCAAAATGTCTTCAATCTGCCGCTGTTACTTGAAGGGCAAAGCGATTGCCACCGCATCGGATTCCGAAGGTTTGGACTCTCCGTCGGTTAGGGGGCCGAGAGCAATAATGCTCGGATGGATGGAGAATCCGAGACCTCCGATAAGTGATGACTTGGCTGAGTTGAATGATAACAAACGTAATGTCGTTCAGTTTAGTTTGGAGCTGGAGAACCGAGAAGCAAGTGGTCATGGGTCCCTCGACAAAGTAGAGCATGAAGTTGAGAATAGATCGGCGCAAACAACCAACTCTGCTGAAGAAGCTAACATAGTTGATAAAGAGAAGAATCCACTCGAGAAAGAGAACGGATTTCATTCTGGCCAATTTACTTCCGATGAGATGGAAGGGAACCGACTTCAAATTTGACGAGGAGATCGATCCCGAGAAGGAGCGCCGTTTTAATGTCAGAAAGAACTAGAGGTGGGAGAATCATCTTCCTACGCGGTCTTCCTTCAAGAGTGTAAGGAAGCTTATTTTCCAAACTGATCCGCCTGCCGGGTTCACGTTTCTTATCCCCACCTCTCATCAAAGACCGTGGACCCCTCCCATCGGGTACGCCTGTGTGTATGAGTCATGGTTTAACAACTGCCGACTTTGGTGGTCCCTTCCCGAACTTCTGACGACCTACTGCTCCCGACGGAAGATCGCCCTTGGGCAGTACACAGAGAACGGGATCAGAATAATGGTGACATTGGCGGTTTTGGCGGCTGAGTTGGGAATAGCGATGTTGGTCCGCCTCTTTGAGGAGATTACAACTCGAAGCTTTACTGCAAAGACATGGTTCTTCTACGGGAAGATGGTCCCAAAGTACAATGTGATTACCGGGAAGCCATCTAAAGTGAATTTCTGGAATCAATCATAATTCTACGTGAAGATCAACGAGGTGTTATTCGAAGATCCTTTATTGATTTTGAATGGATACTTTAATGCTAACATCGGTATGATCTTGAATCTTTAGCTACATCAATTTTTACCGATGTACTTCATCTTTATCTTCTTTGCTGCAGATCGTCTTGGGAAGTAGGCACAAGGTGGTTCTGATTCTTTCCAAGAGCAAGTCGAAGCTATCAGGACGCTAAGTCACCAGCATTGACCATAGTTCTCTATGTTAAGGTTTGTGGTTTAGTTCTTGGTACGAGATTCATAGTTCTTTGACCTTCTGGACTTGGTTGATTATGTGGCAGTGATGTTTGAGTGCTTCATTGGGTCTTTGTATGAGGACATTAGGCTGCGGCCTATGATTCTTTCTCATGTCCTTTGTTGCGATATTTGCTTATCGAGCTGTGTCTTCGGTAAAGTTTCTTTGTTCAACCTTTGGAATTATTGGTGATTTGTTCGGTGTGAAGTTTTGATGCTTTGAAATTGTGCTTTCCCTTGGATTTTAAACGATGGATTTTCTGGAATTTTTGTTAAGGGATTGAGGAGCTTTATCTCAATCGCATTCAGTCTTGAGTAGTTAATTGTCAACCGTCTTCGTCTTCGGCTACTCGGGTGGAGAAAAGTTTTCTCTTGACTTTCATTAGTTGAAGCTTGTTTTTGAGTAGCGGCAGCTCATAGTTCCTGGTTGGAACTTGTCTTGGAGCTCTTCTCGCACCTCAATAAATCGTCCGTCAATGCTTTCTTGCTTATTCTGGCTTTTGCATTTGTCTTGCTTCACCCTTATGATGTTGCTTTGTGTGATCCAAAAGGTCTTGGTGATCTCTACTTCTTTTCTTTTAGTTTAAGTTGTGTTATCTTTGTGGTTTTAACTTTGGTTCTGGGTGGTATCGTGTGCCACATCGGCTTATGGCTCTGGAAAGGTGTTGTACTTGGCCGGCTTTCTGTATTAGCTCGGTTAAATGAAATATAATCTACTAGATGAAAAAAAAATAGGATGCTGATATTCTTCTTCTTCTACCTCGAGAATTTCTGACTCATGGGCCAGGTTTTTTCTTGTCTCTAGAAATTATGGAGAATTTTTATTAGAGAGAAATATTTCCATATTTCAAGATATGGAAATATACAACTTAGTTTTTGACTAATCATAACTTAGAAAATGGGTATTAGACCCTAAAACAAATGATTGACTATTCAAGGTTTTGACTATAGAGTTAGGCGGATATAACAAGGGTTTCCTAACCAATATGGTGTAGTCTCGTCTCTCATGATCAATAAAATTGATATTTGATACTTGAATCTTGTCTTTTTACTTCTTACTTCATGTTTATGTAGTATCACAAAAGAATGCACAAATTTATTCTAATAGTTTGGCACTAGAAGGAAAGGGTAATTAGGACTATGTGACCATGATGGAAAGTGAGGATAATGAGGAAACTTTGGCCACTCGACCAAAATCGAGTTACAAACCCATCTTCTAGTTATGCAAAGACAGATCACTGAGATGCACACATCTCGGGAAAGCAACACCTCTACAAATAATCATGTACTCATCTCGGAGGTCCAAACATTGAAAGATATGAGTAAAGAAAACTCCAAGCTGGTTGAGAAAATAGCTTAGAAGTTGTCACAACCGAAGCTGAGAACCTAGTTCTCCAAGGGAAAAACTCTCCTCTCAACACAATAAGAAAGAAATAACGTAGGTTGGGAACCCACGTTTAACCTATGTAACCCTTAAAACCCGGGCTGACGGAGGCAACACGATTCAACAGGCTCCACCACTGAATGGAGAACCGGCAAATATAACTGATACCCCAGGGTTAAACCAGTGAACCGAATAATCATGTGGCTTAATATAAACAACATATGCTTAATATATCTATCAAGAAGGAACTCCCAAAAGCTGCCATAAGAAAGGGTTTTATCTTAACTCTGACAGGACCTGCATTGCAATGGTACATCAACTTATCTAACGGATCGATACACTCCTTTTGCAACTCTAACCGACCAGTTCATAGAACAGTTTGCAAGCATCAGTAACGTTGAAAAGATGACTGACGATCTTGAAAAGATCGTACAACACCGAGCTGAACCACTGTGCAGCTACATATCGCGCTTCAACAAGGAAAAGGTATCCATCCCAAGCTGTAACACCTCAACAACCATCTCTGCCTTCAAGAGAGGCAAGTTGCCTGATGTCGAGCTGTACAAAGAGCTGACCAAATACCAATGCAGAACTATGGAGACGTATTCTCCCGAGCATGGGTGCATGTGAAATAGGAAGAGGATTCAACGTATCTATTCAAGCATTCTCAAAACAGGAATCGAGGGGCGACGAGGAATGATAAAAGCGACAAAAAGACAAACCATATCGGAAGCCTGAAAAGAGGCATAAGGCAGGAATCATGGTAGGTACCATAATCGACCTATAAAAAAGCCAAAGAAATGGCAGTGTCGTCCTCGCAAGACATCTCCATCTTGAAACAAGAATTGGTTAATGTTCTGAGGTAGATGGGCTCATAGGTCAAGTAGCCTTAGAACATGAAAGTACAAGAAACATTCTGCAATCTGAACTGATGGTGATAATTCGACCACGATCACAAAAAAGAAGGCTGCATCACACTGAAGATAGAAGCCAACAAGCTACTATAGAAAAGATACCTCCAGAAATTTCTCTCCGAAAGAGCCAAGAACCTCCTCAACCATAGAGAGAAGAATAACAAACCTGACATAACTGCTCATGTCTCACTACCTCAGCACAATAGGGTAATAAACATAATATCTGGTGGTCCTAAAGTAAGCGGCATCACGCGTTCTCCTGTGAACCGAAGAAATAAGCTTCACATGAAAGAAGGAGGAGAAAGCATTAGCTCATGACTATGACACCATCGTCATGTCTCTAGTGGTGACAAATTGATTTGCGAAGAGGATTATGGATAATGGAAGCACCACTAACATCATTTTCCTGGCAGCCTACAGCGACTTAGGACTGGAAAAAACACCATGACCCATAAAGTCCCACTACTCATAGGGTTCAGCGTAAGGTCAAACAGACAGCATGAGAATTTTATTCCTTGTTTCCGCATAAAGATTGTTGGTGTCAAAATCAATCTTGGCAAAATCAATGGCTAAAATCTTCCCAAAATTGTATCACTCGCAAGAATAAGCTGAAATGTCAAGAAAATAATACCACATATACCATGCACAGTTAAACAACAAAATAACTTGAAAAGAACGAAGATATTTATTCCAAAACAAGAAATAACTGGAAAAATGTTCATTCAGAATGTTTTTATGGCAAAACACACATTTTATGAAACTATCTTCCAGAAAACAAATTTCATAGATTTTTGTTTGATAAAACTTCCGTATAATAATTAAAGCAAGTTGTACAAAACTTTCGTAAAAATAGAGTTCAAGAAAACTTTTACCAAAAACTTTTGTAAAAATAACAAAGGAACAACTCCAAAAGCATATGAATTCATCAACAAAGAATGGATCAAATAAGACAAGGCATGAGGATAGCCTGATCGCCCACTCTCATCTCTGGGAACACATCGCCCATGACTCTCTCCTCTCTCTTCATAACCAAATTACATCGCTTGTACTCCTCTTCCTCTCTCCTCATCACCTGAACCACATCATCGGTCCTCATCGCCCATAACCTCCTCTCGCCTTCTCATTTCTCATAACCTCCTCTTCCCTTCTCATTCCCTCACCTTATCGCTCGGAACACATCGCATGAGCTCCACTTCCCTTCTAATTCCCACTACTCATTGCCATGCTTCCTCATTGTCGTTCCTCATTTCTAGTCTTCATCGCTCAGACCACATCGCCCGTGCTCCTCTCCTCTCCTCCCTCATCACCTTACCACATCACTCATGACCTCTTCCTTTTTCCTCATCGCCTCACCACATTTCCATCATGACTCTCATTTACTCTCTCTCATCATCATCTTTTTGATCATATTCTTGTCTATATTGCGGCCAACACGTTCTTCGCTTCGTCACAACCGAAGTTTCCGTTAAGATTTTACATAAAAAACACAAAACACATTGTTTTCATCGTAAAATTTAGCCAAAGGTTGAGTCGGAAACATATAACTTAAACACCATAATGTTTTCGACAAAACAAAATGAATTAATCATTTTAAAAACCATCATCCCAAAAACCGCAACTTCGAGAGAATTGACAATTTTCTGAGAAATATCATAAAACGCGGAAGTCTTAAAAACTAAAACGATCTAAAATAACCTACAACATGAAAGTCCCACTTACGACTCAAGAAATGAAGCTGCCTAATGTTAGTTACGGTTTACCTTTATTTGGACAGGGTAATGGACGAAAAAGGTAATGAAATATTGCTGAGAAGGATAAACTCGAATTCCGAAAATTAAGGCAAGATGGAAGGAAAAGAAAATTAAAAATCTTCGGAAAAAGAAAACTCAGTCGACCTTAGAGGAGTATATAAACAGAGGCGAGGTAAAGAAAAAGAAAAAAATGAACTTAGCTACTAAAAACTCTTATGCGATTTGAAATTTTATTTTCGTCTCTTGTTAATGAGTTGCGTCTCAGTTAGGTTATCTTGACATATATAGGTTCTGATACTAGCGAAATAAGATATATTTGTACTGCCTTTGTTAATTGATTTCTGTTGTAATCTCGCTTTGAGATGAGGGTCATGTACAGTTATGTCTTTGGAACACTCACACATGGATTCGAAATAAAGTCTTTAGTTTTACAATTCTCTTTTTGTTTTTCTTGTTTTTTTCATTGTTTTGATTATTTGTCGTTGGCTCTGTTGAAGATTTGGACCCACCTTAAAATGCTTTATTTTGTTCATTACAAATTTTCCAGTGCAAATTTTGGTTTCCACAGTTTGGACGTAGAAGGAGATGGCAGATTATTCTTACCCGTAGCCGCAAACTCTTGATCGAGAAGGATGCATGGAACTACGACGAACACGCAACTCATTCTGAAGATGTCAACATCGAAAATGACAACAATGAAACACCACTAGCAACAACTGCTCCTACCGCCAATACAAACTCAAACATGCAACACTCGATGAAATAAAAAACCTTGTCACGACTCTTTTCCAGAATTCAAACGACCAAGATAAGCTCACAAATTCCTTGTCTAAACAGGTAAAAACCCTAACAACAAGTACATAGTGCTCCTCCTATGTGGATCTACAAGAATCCAAGGCGTGAGACGACTTAACTTTTCAACTCTGCTAAACGCACGAGCCAACATGCAGAGAAACTCATCAGCACAAAATCATGATGAGGTTACTCCTGTTGTAACACGAGTAAACGAGGATGAACTTCTGCCCCTTTATCGTTAAGAGGGGAAAGCGAAGCCGAACGCGTCAACTTGTAAATCAGCGACCAATTTGGCACTTTGAAAGAAGGCACTAACGTAAATCTAAAAAGGATGGAAAGGCAATCGGCTCGGGAAAACTCCTCAATTCCTCGACCCATGACAAAAGAAGAAGAGAATATCTATTAGGTAGAGCAGGAAAAACTTACAGAAGAAGAGAAAAAGAATCGTTGTAGAGCACATTAATGATCTCAAAATTCTAAATGCGGTGAGCTCGACGAGATGTATAACCTTCGCGACTCTATCATGAAAACTGCAGAAGATATGAAAGCCACAAAATCTCAGATTCACCACAAACTAGTGCTGTGTCTGAAATAGATCAATTGCTGGAAGAGGCGCATTAAACCCTCTTCAACGCTCGTATCACTGAAACGAGGATATCAGATCCTGGAAAAATAAAGATACCTACTCTATTTCGGATCGCGATGGGATGGGCCAGATTGGGAGAGCATGATAAAACGTGGGTTACCTACTCTATTTCATCGAAAGTCTCCAAGGACCAGTGCTTGAATGGTTCTCATGCTTGAGGAGATATTTTATCGACAACTTCTGACAACTCTCTTCGGCGATTCTCAAACGTCTAAGCAAAACCTATACAAAACACTCTGCCAGAACCAGTAAATGGAAAAACAATAATATACGATTCTTCCAAACTCCTAATGATAACTAAACAAAAAAACTTCGTATAGGCCAAAGTGGAAATCATACGATAAAATTTCCACAACAAGGACCATTTCTAACAACCAAAAGCTTAAGGAAAAAACAATCCACTGATCAGAACTGATCAAAGTTCTACACACTTTACAAAAGCATTATGGTTCCGCAAAAAATTCACACTAAAATCAGCATATGAAAACAATTCTCCTAGAGAAAGCTCCTCAAGCTATTCAAAAAGTTCTCAAACAAATCTCAGAATACCAAAATCCTTAAAAAGGAAAAAACTTCTTCCTAGGGACAAACTTACACGACCTCTTAGTCCAACTCGCTCGATCACGAATCAAAAGGTTTAACATCAGGCCCAAAACACTTCTCGACAACAAGGTCAAAACACGACCTTCGAGCCAACGCAGAAATATATCTAAATGTGTTCTCATAACGTAAACACCTGATTTACCCAAAATAACTTATTTGTTGGAAAATGAGAGACATCGCATATTTCGAAAATAAATGTTCAAACATAAACTCCTCGATGAAATTTCCATCTTAGAAAAACTCGCAGATACAATCATCACGGTCTATAAATAAACAAAAATAAAATTCGAGTTGGAAATACAAGTACTTGCCTTCATACGATGTTCATCGATTGGCTTGACGGACAATTCATACGTTATAAATGAACTTCTATCCGTCTCCCCCAATAGAATTTTTTCTTGTACATCAAACCCAAGTATAAATAGCACACTATAAAAGAAATCCAAATTTTGGTCACTATCTTCTGGGTTTTTCTAGAGAGGCGCTCGGTTCCACGATCAAAGTAAATCAGTTAATCCGGGAACTTAACGCAGACTTTAAAATCGAGGACAAAATCAGGTTGAAGTTACAACAAATAAAGTAAGCCATGACTGACCCAACATACTCCAGACTGGAAAGTAAGCCTAGGTCTTGTCCTAACACTACACAATCTCTCATAAGCATATATCTTTGATACGAGATACAAAAACATGTTTCTTCGCTGATACTCGGGCGTTTATGAAGCTATGCGAGTGTAAAACCTATTAAACTCTCATCTTGATACAACACCAAGTATTGCGATTCGCTAGGGTGTAAGAAATGAAAAAAAAAAAAAATACTTTTTCCCCTTTGTTGATGCTTTATTCACAAAAAGAAGTCCCACTGGCAGTTTTAATACATCAATGGCTTGCGGAAACCAGTACTACTACTTACGCAAACATGAAACATGATCTGGAACACATTCCCTCCAACACAAACACATAGCATAAAATAAAAATGGGACACATCCCAAATAATCGGCCAAAGGTTTCAAATCTCATAACGAGATATATCATCAAACCCTTGGAATCTGGAAACCTCGCATCACAACTTAAAGGGGCTGCCCCGGCTCAAAGGTTCACATAAGGCTATTTCTTCTTCAACCCTCTCATCCCGAAAAGATCCCCAGTCCACATTCCCGCTTCAAAAGATATCTTGAATAGCCACAATATCTGGAGGAAAGGGAGGAAACATGTCCCTTACTGAAAACAAACAAAAAAGGTTCTAGTCTCAGTTGTTGCAAATTTCATAAATACGCTACAATCGGGGAATCAATCCTCCCCCACGTCACCTTAAGAAACAGAAGATAACTTTCTTTGACAGATGCGTCATCCACATGCACATAGAAAAAGTGGCGGGATCACGGTTTTCTGTTCATCCTTAAGCCGCTATTATCCCCATCAATGGATTTGGGGCTACATAGTACACTAAAGATTTTCTCCTAAGAACGCTTAAAAGATTTTTTAAATGATGTACATCCAGATGGATGTGACATTCATAACTACAAGCTAGGAGCCCTACCAAATGGAACATCCCACAAGGATTTAATTGACCAAACGCCAGGCCATGCTCATGAAGGTAAGCGAACAATTAACTGTCTGATTGGGAACCACGCAAAGCTAAGCGACATATAAGCCTCGAAAAATGTAAAGTAACCAATAGGAGGATTATCAGCGCGTTCATGGATCCCTAGAAGCCTAAAAGAAACCTCTTTTGGAACATCAAAAGTGTTCTTGAGCGCCATCAACCTATTCTCAGAAGTCATAGTCGGACCTCCTTGAGTTAAGGGAAGCACCCTTGGTGCTCGTAGAGGAGGAGGAACATCTGAATAACTTGATGACATCAAAGTAGACATTTCAAAGGTAGAGAGAGAAAACAAAAAAATATTTCCTTAGAAAAATTCTTGAGAGATAAACAAGTAACTAAAAATGGGGAGCACACTTCCATCTTACAGGGAGGCAAAAGAACAAAGAGATTTTGGCGAAAATAGGAAATAACCGGAAAACATTCTTGCAGAATTTTTTTTTCCAGCAAATGCGCAGTTTAACAAAAAAATCCTCAGTTAAACGAACTTCATAGAGTTTTGTTCAAAACAATTTCGTAAAACAACTAAAAGAAGTTTTATGAATAATATTTTGTTTTAACATAAACTTCAAGAAAAGATTTAAGGAAAATTTCATAAAAAATAGCAACAAAACAATTCTAAAAGCGTATGAAACCATTAACAAAGAACAGAGCAAACAAGACAAGGCAGAAGGATAGCCTCATTTCCTACTCGCATTGCCATGACAACATCTCCAGTGATCCTCTCCTCTCTCTTCATCACCAAATAACATCTCCTGTTCTACCCTTCCTCTCTCCTCATCGCCCAGACCAGGTTGCCAGTCGTCATCACTCATCACCCATAACCTGCTCTCCCCTTCTCATCTCCTCACCTCAGCGCCCGAAAAACATTTCTCGAGCTCCACTTCCCTTCTAATCGCCAAACTCCCTCAGCGTTAGTCCTCATCGCTTGGACCACATCGCCTGTGATCCTTTCCTATCCTCCCTCATCACCTCCCACATCGCCCATTACCTCTTTCTTTTTCCTCATTGCCTCACCACACAGACATCATTCTTCTCATCATCATCATGTTGATCATTTTCTAATTTAAATTTCGTCTGATACATTCTTTGTTTCATCGCAACCGAAGTTGCCGGTTGTTTCCTGTAAAATTTAGCCAAACATAGTCAGAAACAATTAACTTAAACAGCAGAATGTTTTTAACAAAAGAAAATGATTTTATCATTTGAAAGACCAACATGAACAAAAAGGAAACTTAGAGAAATTGATGTTTTCCAAGAAATATGGTAAAAAATGCTTAAGTCGTAAACGGTCTGAAATGACCTAAAACACAACAAAAGTCCACTTATAACTCATGACATGAAGCGACCCAATGTCAATGATGCTTTATCATTATTTGGAGAGGATAATGGAAGAAAACAGGATATCGGAATATTTTTGAAAATGATAAACTCGAATTCCAAAAAATAAGGCATGATGTAAGGATAAGGAAAATACGAATCTGCAGGAAAAGTAAATGATATAGCCTATTTATTACCAGTTTAGGAAATATTATAGGCTATATTTAGAGTCTATTATGTGTGTCTAGGCTATTTTTTATTATATTTACAAGTCCAAGAACGTTTTGGAGATATATGAGATACTTGGAGCTTTTGGAGCATTTAGAAGAGAAGAATCCGTAGCTGATCATCTAGGGAGTCGACGAAGCCATCGATTGATGGATCACACTTGGCGTCGACCGATGATCTAAGATTGAGAGCGATCAATGCAGAACACTTGCCATCGATCGATAACCAAAGCCCAAGACAGAAAAACGAAAATACCCTAGACGAGTTTTGACCTAGAATTAGGGTTTTATATTTATATCTTGACAGAGAGAGAGAGAGAGAGAGAGAGAGAGAGAGAGAGAGAGAGAGAGAGAGAGAGAGAGAGAGAGAGAGAGAGAGAGAGAGAGAGAGAGAGAATTTTAGATTCATTTTGTATTAGGAGAGAAAGGAGAGACTCCTTCAGAGTCCTCCTGGAACTCCTTTGGTTTTTATATTTTATATCATATATATTATATTCATCTATGATTTATGTGACAGAGATCATGCTTGAGTAGTTACTAATTAGATTTAGGGTTGAATGATAGCATCTATGGATTAGCCCAAAATATGATTGTTAGGTTGAGTTAATATCCATCAATTGAGTTGTGCTTAATGCTTTTATTCTAGAGTAGCTAACTAGGATCTCGATGATAGGACATGGACAACTACGAGAGTAGGTTATGTGCCATAATAGATTATGTTGAACTAGGTTGTTAGATACATGCGAGAGCTGGTCTAATAATTCTGGTGGACTTATCAAATCTCGTCCATACTTCCTTCTGATTTCACCGTCGATCGACACCATGCCTTAGCCGTTGATCGATGCTCATTCCTTCTGCTCGCATACGAGAGTTGGAGTTAAAAAGGTCATAATAGTTAACATTTGAGTTCTAGAATATTTATATTTTTCGTGCTTCCTATCCCTTATAATTCATTTAGCTTGAAACCCTAGATCTAACATATTTACATCTAGTTAATTAATAGCATATTTCCATATTTGCATTAGTAGTATATTTCCATATTGCATCTTACCTCTTGATAAGGAATATTTCCTAAAATTGATTGTTTACCACCAATATATATATATATTTACTTAGCTTAGTCTTTAGAAATAAGAAATCTATTGTGTGCCTTTGCTCTTTGTGGATTCGATCCCTAAATACTACACATGATCTCTCTTGGCAAAAGTATTATTGTGTGTGTTAAGATTATGGTTAATTTGATAGTTAATTGTTTATGATATTTATACCCTGCTAGAACAATAAACACCACCATGTCAAATTTGGCGCCGTTGCCGGGGAGCATTAGTCGCCATTAGATTTAATTTCTAGGATTTAGTCTAGGTTTGTTACTAATTTTTAAGTTACTAATTTTTTCTTTTCCTTTGTTTTCAGGTACATGCAAAGAAGCACCAGGAGCAATACAGGACAAGAACTAGCATTATCCTCTGAACCTGACAAACTTGAACGCACGATCCATAAAGAAAGACGACAAGCATCGATCGATAGAACTCCTACCGCATTGACCGACACTTCTTCATGGCCCGGATCAACCATCATCTGAACTCCACCGTCGACCGACATTGATCACTTAGCATCGATCGACATCGACCGACCCACATCGATCGACAACAACATAATCACATCGACTGATGACTTAGCTTCGATCGACATCAACCGACCTGCATCGATCGACAGAAGCAGACAAGTTCAGATGGTTGCAACTTTGATACTGATTAGGGATGAGAACGGAGACCCGAGTGACCCCGACGGTCACCTGTATAATGCAGCAGGTCAGAAGATGGATGATCATGGGACTATAATCCCTGATACGGACGCAGAAGCAGATGTTGCAGAAGCTCAACCTGAAGCTAATGCCCAAGCTGCTCAGAGAACAATGGCTGACTACAACCGTCCAGACCAGTACTACACCAACAGATACACCATTTGTCCTCCAGCTTTTCAGAGACACAATTTTGAAATCAAGCGCGCCTTCTTCGGACTTGTAGCACAGACACCCTACCATGGGCTGCGACATGAGCACCCTATGGATCATCTTGAGCGATTTGAGGATCTAGTGACTGCCATTAAAGCCAATGAAGTCCTTGAGGATTATCTTTTTGTAAGCTCTTCAAGTACTCACTTGCTAGAGAAGCTTCATATTGGCTCAAGCAGTTACCACCAAGATCCCTGACGTCCTGGACTGACATCAAGAATGCTTTCTTGCGCAACTTCTTTGATGACGCAAGAGCAGAAGACCTGAAGAGAAAGATTGCTATATTTTCACAAGACCCTTCATAATCTTTCAGAAACTTATGGATCATATTCAAATCATATCATAGAGATTGTCCACATCATGGGTTCAACAATGTGAAACTTCTCAGCACTTTCTTTAGAGGTATTGGATTACAATATCATATGGCTTTGGACACAGCCAGTGAAGGAAATTTCAGCACCAAAAGTCTTGAAGAGGCTACAAGGTTGATTGGGAATCTGGCATCCAGCAACAGCACCAAGAACACATACTTTGAGAGGAAGAAATCAACTCCAACAATGAGCATATTTAAGAAGTCAAGGCAAAACTGGATAGTGTTCAGAAGTTTCTCAGGAAGCAAGTCACTTTTGCAGAATTGGAAGCAATGGAGTTTGGAGATGATGAGATTGAAGAGGATGTGAACTACGTTGATGGGAATGGTTTCCAGAGACAAGGGAATCAAGGTTTCAACATGAACTCCTATGGGAATGGTCACAGGAGTAAATTTAATCAGAATTCACAACAAAGGGCCTTCAACAACAACAAAGCTTATGAGCCTTCCTACTACCAAAACCCTCCTCCAGAAGCTCAAGGAAGCAAGATTGAAGCAATGGTTGACAGAGTTTTAGAAGGACAGTAGAAGATGACCGTGGATTTCAATGGTTTCCAGCAACAAAACCAGTTCATCTACCAAAAGTCACGAATATGACAACTCCAGAGAAGTTTGTGATTCTATGCTTGATCAAAGGTCACGACTTTCCCAATGACATTTGCGACACTGAATCATCAGTGAGCATCATACCCAGAGCTATGACAGAAAAGTTGAACCTGAGAGTGGAGCCTTCCACTGATTTGTTTGTTTTTGTGGTTTGCTCCAAAGTGGATTCAGGGGGTATTTGTAGAGATGTCCTACTGCAGATTCAGAATGTCTTAGTCCCTATAGACTTCCATGTGGTAGATATCCATATCAATTGGAACTCTTCACTACTGCTTGGGAGAGTATTCATGGCTATTGTGGGAGCTATCTGCGACATGAAAGCCAACAGGTTGTGTCTTTCCTTGATTAATCCCAATCTAAATTATGAAATTTATAAGAATTAACCTGCCCTCACGAAATTGTCTAATGATGCAGAACTTGTGGCCACATGCTTCTGCAATTATGAGTTCAACGAGGAGCCTGAAGATGGAGCATCAATCGACACCCAACCCAGAGAATCGATCGACGTGTTTGCTGTTCAGCATTCGGTTGACACCCACCCTTTGTTATCGATCAACAACCTAACCCCAGAACCAATCAACATTCGGTTGACAGCCACGCAGATGGCAATTACACCCCAGCCTACCTCGTATACGACAAAGATTATAAAGAAGAAGATCTAATCGAGTATCGTGGTATTACAATGGAAGATGCTGGTGTTTTTCAAGTATTCCATCAACTCGGAAAATCGACATCGATCAACGACAACCATCAACCATCGATCAATACTGACCAAGAAGCAGAGTCCAAACCAGATTCTGCTGCAGAACGAGAGAAGACATATGGTTATCTACAACCAGATGAGTTCGGTATCATGAGAGATTCAGACGGTCAAGCAAGAACTATGAATGGCAGACTGTTAAATACCACGAGGGAAGATATAGGTTATATACTTGCAATGGCCAATGGAGCTAGAGATCTGTTCGTGCAACAACTTGGTAATCCAGCATCGATCAACGTCCACCATACACCATCGATTGATGGAGGAGGAGAGCTGATTGAATATCACGACCTAGTATCGGATGACGCCAGCTGGGAGAAAAGTGGATAAATGTGCATCGATCGACGCATCTCATTCAGCGTTGATCAACATTGAGAAGCAGAAGAACGAGCCGATCCGTAATATTCCATACACGCCACCACATCTTAGATCGATTGACAGCAGACAACGTGCATTGATTGACAGCACCCTTCCGAAGTTTCACAAACTTCAGTTGAACCCAACATCGATCGACAGGATTAACCCAGCATCGCTCGACAGCTGTATCGAGCATTGTGCAAGAATTTTCCATTGGAAAAAGAAAGATGAGTATAGAATCTACAAAGATGAGAATGGTAATGCACGAGCTACAGACAGAAGAGTAGTGAATGTGCAAGCTAAAGACACCAGAGCAGTTCTAGAGAGAGCTACTATGTTTGAGCAAAGCTACATATGTTTACCAGAACATGCAGCATGGATCAGTATGTCTATGGATAATCAAAAGACGTATATCAGAGCAGAGATTGATGATATTGTGCATGAGATCTACAAAGCTCAAGAGATGTCACTGTATGATTTCTACACGAGGCTTGATAATGTCTATTATCCTATAGACAAGTGCCTCACCGGTTTGACTACACGCATGGATGAGATGAATCAATATTTGGATACTATATAGAGACATCATTTGATTAGGCCAGACGAACGAGCATCGATCGATGGCACCCTACGACCATCGATCGACACTGAAGCCAACAGACAGAAGACAACAGTAGAAACACAATTGCAAGATAGGTTTGATGAGATTACTTTTTCTCAGAGCCTAATGAAGGATGATATTTCTCAACAGTTGGAAGATATATCAGAGACTACAGCTGCAAGACTTAGAATGCTACAACACAGTATTGAGAACGTACAAAGACAAATGAGAGGTTACAACGAATCAGAAAACCAGAAGTGATGAAGCAATGATGAGCTTTATTGGTACATGGTTTCAGAAGAGCAGAGAAGATGTATACACTTGTTTTCCAAGTGTTGATCCACCTCCATACTAGTCAGAAAGTTCAAACGTCGAGCTTAAGATTATAACCAAGTGTTGATCCACCTCCATACTATTTAGTAAGTTTTACTTAGTTTTAGATTATATTAGTCTAATTTTGGATTTATTATATTATTGCAGGTTTTAAAAAGAAAAAGGAAGATAGTCTGCACAGAGCATCAATCGACACTTGATCATTGTCGATCTATGGAGTAACCTTAGTACCGATCGATCGCCACTTAACTGTGTCGATCGACGGTCACCATCAACAAGCAGGTATACCGTTTTCCTTGATTAAATATTGTCCTTATGGTTTATTTTCTTCACCAATCTCGGACTGTATAACACTGGTAATAATGTTGTTTAAGTCTGGGGGAGGTTTGCTAATATTGTTTTCTTCACCAATCTTGGACTCTATACCTGCACGTGTATCATCGATCGAGTTTGAAGCATCCACATTGATCGACCATGGATCATGACCATCGGTCGACATCAACATCGTGACACCGATCGAGACTCTATTATCGAGTCTGGTATCGAGTTTCTCTCTTAACTACTTACTTATGATTGAATTTTTCCTAACCAATCCGGGGTGGATTACACTGGGGACAGTGTAATTTAAGTCTAGGGGAGGTTCGCTAACGTTAATTGATTTGTTTTGAATTTTATTTGCTTATATATATGTTTTTCAAAAAGTTTTATTGAGTTAAAAGGGGATTATGATCAAGATTTATTATTGACTAACCATACTTTAGCACCATTTTTAGAAGGTTGTTTGCAAAGATTACTAGAGATACCAAAGTGGATCATCCTGCCACTATATCAAATTTGCTTAGAGAATTTGAAGGAACCGAAGCTGATTTCCAACACTAATCCGGACACTCTTAGCTTGCTTTGGGGCTTGGTATACACTGGATTGGATTCCTTATGCAAGTCTGTAGGTACGAGTCATTGCACCTTTGGTTCCATTCTCTCTCTTTTTTCAGCATCTACTTAAAAGCTTAAAGGATTGAGATGACTTCCCGAGATGCAGAGGGGTAGGTACATTACCAATGACCCCATTATTCTAATTCAGAGGAATGAACACACATTGTTGGAAACGAGGGATAGGTAAATTACTAATGACCCGATTATTCGCCTACAACTTTGCCCAAAAAAACAAAAGAAAAAGAAGAAGAAAAAGAAAAAATAAAAGAAGAGAGAAAAGAGGGAAGAAAGGGATCAAAGAAGACTTTGTGCCTAGTTGTTCAGATATTTACAGAGGTAAGAATCCATGTGTCCTTTGATCGATACTCCCAAGGTAAATCATTTAATTTTATTTTATGCAAAGAAATAAGATCAATAGAGGGGCGAGTCAAGCTAGTATTTGCTAAGTTGGTAGAATGGGTTTGGTTGCTATACTAGAACAGGGTACATAAAGTTTCTCTGTGATTGACTTGATAGGATGTGGTTGCAACAAAGTACGGTGATAGTTATATTTAGATATTATGTGAGTCTCCATTTTTCAAAACCTCTTTCACAGATTTGTTTGCTTGAAGACAAGCAAAAGGTTGAGTCTGGGGGAGTTGATATACCCTATTTATTACAAGTTTTAGACCATGTTATAGGCTCTATTTAGAGTCTATTATGTGTGTCTTGTCTATGTTTCAAAGTATTTACATGTCCATGAACGTTTTGGAGATATACGAGATACTTGGAGCTTTTGGAGCATTTAGAGGAGAAAAATCTGTAGCTTATCATCTAGGAAGTCGACAAAATCATCGATTGGTGGAATACACTTGGCGTCGACCGATGATTAAAGCCGAAGATCGATCGATGTAGCACACTTGCCATCGATCGATGACAACATATTTCAAAGCCCAAGTCAGAATGACAAAAATACCCTAGAGGAGTTTTGACCTAAAATTAGGGTTTTATATTTATGTCTTGATAAGACAGAGAGAGAGAGAGAGAGAGAGAGAGAGAGAGAGAGAGAGA
>MU105677.1:26202-61411 GCA_012274485.2 Sinapis alba | reverse complement strand
CTGGGAGCTGATGAGGGAATATCTCAAGCCCCAGACGGGTGGATGAGACCTGGCCAAGGAGTTAGAGCAATACAAGGCGGTGATTTTAGTGAAGATTCCTAATGTGTCTGCCATGGAGGTTGATTCGTCAACGAAACTTGATGGCTCTTATACTTAGGCTCTGCATTCCTACCTCCGGCTCGTAATAGTCGTCTTTCTTTTGTTTTGAACTTATTCATGGCCTTCATGCCGTATTCTCTATGTTAAAAATCTGACCCATATGGGCCTTTTGTTTGGTGACTTAGCTCGTTTCAAAGAACTTCTGCTTTATTATCTCTTTATGCCCCCATTGGGCTCTTTGAATAAACTGCTTGATCCTTGATTTCATAGGAACTTCGATACTTGCAAGAGAAGGTTAAAAACTAGGTGTACCTTCTTCAAGGCTTCAATGTTTCTTTCCAGGATGCATGATCTGGAGGAAGAAAAGTAGGAAGACCTGGTTGACTCTTCGTTGGAATCCAGAGGTTCTGAGGAGTTAGTTATCTTAATTTCGGAGGATCTTGGCATTCTAATCTTATAAAACCTGGTTTAGAAAGACTTCGTTGCATTAGATATCTTATTTTAAGACTCGGCGTCTGAAGATGTTCATTGATCAGAACTGGGACAAGTTCTTTTTTCCTGGGCTAGGAACTAGGAACTAGGAATTCAGTAGGTGTAATGATCTTGATTCTTGGGAACTTGTAGATTTTCTCTTGAAAATTCAGAAATTCCAAGGATATCTGCTTGAATCAGTAGCGCATTATATTTGAACCCAAAATTTTGATGGAGTAGTCACTCAGACAGCGAAGAGCCTGAGTACCTTTACTCTTGGGACCTAGAGGTCTGTATAGAATTATGCTTGAATCCTGAAGAATTTATAGTTTACACTCTTGAGAGCCCATAAGTTCTAAGAGTTTTTTTGACTGTGGTTTCTGAAGGAAGGCCTGTGATTTTTCATTTAAACCCATAGGTTGCTTTATGGGGTGTCAAGTACTGAACATGTGGATTGTCTTAACCGATTAAGAACTTGGAGGTACATGGTGTTGACTATAAAACCGGAGATTCTTTTGTTTTTTGTTTTGAACCCAGAGTTCATTTTCTTCGATATCATATTCCCCTCCTGGAGATTGGATACTGCTGATATAGGTTTAAACATTGTACTATGCCACTCAAAGGTAGGCCACAACCAATGTCTTATGTGTTGCACTCTGCTTCTTGTAGATACACCGTTGTCAGACTTTTGTCACGTGCTGATGTGCGTCGACCCTGACAAGGGTGAGGCAACTGTCAGTCTTACCGATCGGTGCTAGTGTGAATCTACCTTCAGTGCTGACTCAAGTGCCAGTCTTGACTGCTAAGTGGATCCCGTCGATCGATCCTGAACTCTCCAGTTATAGGCAATTGGCGTACAAAGTTTGTGAAACTTTGGAAGGGCGCTGTCGATCGATGCACGTTGTCTGCTATCGATCGATCAAAGATGTGGAGATGGGTATGGAATATTACGGATAAGCTTGTTCTTCTGCTTGTCAATGTCGATCGATGCTAAATGAGGTGCATTGATCGATCCGCGTTTATCCACTTTCACCCAGCTGGCGTCATCCGATACTAGGTCGTGATATTCAATGAGCTCTCCTTCTCCATCGATCGATGGTGTATGGTGGCCGTCGATCGATGCTTGATTACCAAGTTGTTGTCCGAACAGATTTCCAGCTAGTTCCGACTCAGCTTCTTGGTCAGTATTGATCGATGGTGAATGGTTGTCGTTGATCGATGTTGATTTCCTGAGTTGATGGGAAACTTGAGAAATACCAGCCTCTTCCATTGCAATACCATGGTACTCAATTAGCTCTTCTTCTCTGTAATCTTCGTCGTACTCGAGGTAGGCTGGGGTGTAACTGCCATCTGCGTGGCAGGTGTTGATCAGTTCTTCGGTTAGGCCGTCCATTGATAACAAAGGGTGGTATCGACCGATTGTTGAACAGCAAACGCTTCGATCAATTCTCTGGGTTGGGTGTCGATCGATGCTCCATCTTCACGCTCGTCGTTGAACTCATAATTGCGGAAGCATGTGGCCACAAGTTCTGCATCACTAGACAACATAATCAGAGTACCCTTGCTCTTATTCTTGACAGGTTCATAAAAATATTTTGATCAATTAGGGATAGATACAACCTGTTTTGCTTCATATCGCAGATGGCTCCCACTGTAGCCATAAAGGCTCTCCCAAGTAGTAGTGAAGAGTTCCAATCAATCTGAATGTCCATCACATGGAAGTTTACTGGGACCAGGGTGCTGTTGATTTGCACTGGAACATCTTTTACTATCCCCTTTGAGTTCACTTTTGAGCAGTCTACAACTGTGAAAGAATCATTGGAGGGTTCCACTTTCAGGTCAAGCTCCTCTGCCATAGTTCTGGGTATGATGCTCACTGATGATCCAGTGTCGCAGAGGGCATTGGGGTATTCGTTGCCTTTGATCAAACATGGCACCGCAAACTTCACATGGTTACTTTTCTTCTTCAGACAAGACCTCTGTTTCATCCTTTTTCTGAGATGATTGAATATGATCTCTATATCCTCTTTTATCTCCCTTGATTTCCTGAAAACATCCACAACATGTGTGTATAGTAAGCTTCATCAAAAAGGATGTCTAGAGGAAATTTGGAGACTCTTTTAACAAAGCTATCCATCTCTTTTTCATTGGCTTCTATGCGTTGATGTTTGGGAATCTTTTGCTTCTTCTTGAAAAGGCCTTCATCTTCTCTATCACGATCCATGGCTTCAGATGTGTCAGTATTATGTGTTGAAGATGTCATTGTTGGACGCACAAACAAACTTGCATTGATGCTTGGTAGTCAGACCGGCTTCCTCATCTGTCGATCGACGCTGAATGGGGTGCGTCGATCGATGCTTCCATCTCTCTGCCGGTCGATTGTCTCGTGTTTGTATTGATCAACATTGGTCGATTCACACGAAGCTACTGATGCTGCAGGAGTTGTTGTTGATCAATGCTCATTGCTTGGTGTCGATCGACACCAATGTGAACTGCCGAATGCANGATGTCATTGTTGGACGCACAAACAAACTTGCATTGATGCTTGGTAGTCGGACCGGCTTCCTCATCTGTCGATCGACGCTGAATGGGGTGCGTCGATCGATGCTTCCATCTCTCTGCCGGTCGATTGTCTCGTGTTTGTATTGATCAACATTGGTCGATTCACACGAAGCTACTGATGCTGCAGGAGTTGTTGTTGATCAATGCTCATTGCTTGGTGTCGATCGACACCAATGTGAACTGCCGAATGCATAGAACTTTCCACACAAAAATCTCCTTCTTGGAGCTTTTCTCTCTTAACCTCCTGTCAAAAATCATCATCAATCAATGCGTTGACGTGGTGCTTCTGTCCAGCTTCCTTGATTCTTTGACCTGCTGGATTACACAGATGACCTTCGAGGTCATGCAGGTCTCCATTCTCATCCCAAATCAGTATTAAAGTCGCAACCATCTGAACTCGTATGTTGCTGTCGATCGATGAGGGTAGGTTGATGTCGATCGATGCTAAGTGATCAATGTCGGTCGACGGTGGAGTTTGGATGATGGTCAATACGGTCCGTGAAGAAGTGTTGGTCGACACGGTACTAGTGCTGTCGATCGATGCTTGTCGTATTTCTTTACGGATCGTGCGTTCAAGTCTGTCAGGGTCAGAGGATAATGCTAGTTCTTGTCCTTTATTGCTCCTGGTGCTGTTTTGCATGTACCTGAAAACAAAGGATAATAAAAAAATATTAGTACATTTAAATTAGTAACAAACCTAGACTAAATCCTAGAAATTAAATCTAATAGCGATCTATGCTCCCCAACAACGACGCCAAATTTGACATGTCTGTGTTTATTGTTCTAGCAGGGTATAAATATCCTAAACAATAAACTATCAAATTAACCCTAATCTTAACTCACACAATAATACTCTTGCCATGAGAGATCAGGTGTAGTACTTAGGGATCGAATCCACAGAGAGCAAAGACACACAATAGATTTCTTATTTCTAAAGATTCAGTTAGGAAAATATATATATGGTGGTGAATAATCAAATTAGGAAATATTCCTTGTCAAGAATTAGGATGCAATATGAAAATATGCAACAAATGCAAATATGGAAATATTCTAGATGTAAATATGCTAGATCTAGGGTTTCAAGCTTGATGAATTATAAGGGGTAGGAAGCACGAAAATGTAAATATAAAGCCTGATATCGATTGACGCTGAAATCAGAAGGAAGTGTGGGCGAGATTTGATAAGTCCACCAGACTTATTATACCAGCTCTTGCATGCGCCTAACAGCCTAGTTCAACAGAATCAATTCTGGCACAAAACCTACTCTCATAGTTGTCTGTGTCCTATCATTGATCCCAGTTAGCTACTCTAGAATGCAAGCTTTAAGCACAACTCAATTGATGGATATTAACTCAGCCTAGCAATCCTATTTTTGGGATAATCCATGATTGCTATCATTCAACTCTAAATCTAATTAGTAACTACTCAAACATGATCTTTGTCACATAAATCATAGATAAAATAGATATAAAATATATAATAGATAAAAAACCAAAGGAGTTCCAGGAGGACTCTGAAGGAGTCTTTCCTTTCTCTCCTAAAACAAAATGAATAGAACTAAAATGCTCTGTAAAATCTATGTGTTCTGATTTCTTGTTATCTCTGTCTTCTCAAGACATAAATATAAAGCCCTAAATTTAGGTCAAAACTCGTCCAAGGCATTTTCGTCATTCTGACTTGGGCTTTGATCATCGATCGATGGCATGTGTGCTGCATCGATCGTTCTTGGGCTATAATCATCGGTAGACGCTAAGTGTATTCCATCGATAAATGGCTTTGTCGACTCCCTAGATGATCAGCTATGGATTCTTCTCCTCTAGATGCTCCAAAAGCTCCAAGTATCTCATATATCTCCAAAACGTTCCTGGACCTGTAAATACTCTAAAACATAGCGTAGACACACATAATAGACTCTAAATAGAGCCTATAACATGACCTAAAACTGGTAATAAATAGGCTATATCATTGTGCCCCACCCTAGGGCGGGATTGACGGTAAGGACGTGCCCCGCCCTATGGTGGGTTGATGGTAAAGGCGTCCCCTGCGCTAGGGCGGGATGATGGTAAGGGGTTGCCCCGCCCTATGGCAGGTTGGACGGTCATGGCTTGTGCCTCGCCCTAGGGCGGGTTCGTTGATGATTCAGGTTGTGCCTCGCCCTAGGGTGGGGTGGATGGTGTGGACGGTACGTGCCCAACCCTAGGGCAGGGTGGATGGAGCCGGCTTGTCCCGTCTTAGGACGGGATGGTTCATGCCCAATTGTCTTGTCCCTAAGGTGTGATGACTTGGTTTGATCCTTAACCCTTTTCCGAAGTTGTTCTTGTAAGGTTTAACAAAAGAATACGTCTTGGACATTGATTTCGAGATTACCGTTTTTAACCCCAACAATTAGCCCCCGTTTTGAATACGATATTTTGCGAGCGAGTTATGAGCGTTTAATTGGAATCGATAGCCTAGATCGTCATCTTTTCATACGACTTTTGAATACGACTTTTTGCCCATTATTTTATTTCAGAAATATTTCCTATAAATATTGGGAGTCCACTCCTCATTATTCTCAAATCTTTTCATTCTCAACTTCTCCTCTTCTTTGGCTTTTGAAATTTGTCTTCCAGCTGAAATGTCTCCTTCCCACAATGAACAAAGGACTGTCGAAGCGAGCTCAGCTCCCGGCGCAAGTTCGTTGAGTTCTCCTTTTCCTTCGACGAAAGTCTCTTCTTATGATGCTGATTTTGCTTCTTTTCAAGATGAGATGGCTTGTCGTAACATGGAGATAAACAGTGTTCTACAGCCTAATGTGCCGTGTGATCTTGCTCCCACTGATGTTCTGGTCGCGGCGGTGAGGTTCTACCCAGGCCCACGGCTGTTATTAGGAAGGGAAGCTCTCTTGATCTCGTTATGAATTTTGGGACTGTTGCACAACTGACAGGCTCGTCTACGGCCCCGATTCCTGTCATTGAGACTGAACACGCTGCCAATTCTACTACTCCTTTTTTGGTGAAGCGGGATTATGTTTTGGGTTTAAGTGCCCCGGTCGCTACTCCGGCAACTGCACCAAAGGGTCGCAAGAAGCCATGCCCTGGCCCGGATGCGGTTAAAAGAAGGAGATGCAAAAAGGGCGTGGAGACCGATCTCTCTCCGCTAAGAGCTTCTCTTGTGGGACGGATGTCTCGACACCGTACCAAGGTTTCTTCTTCTTTCTTAAAAATAATTTATTTGCGAAATTTTTTTCAAAGCTTGTTTGTTTCCTTGATTGACGGGATGATCAACGATTGTGGATCCAAGATCGAGAGTCTCTCAAAAGAACTCGCTGAGTCGAAAGAGAAATTGTCGGAAAGTAAAAAGAGGCTGCAGGTTATTAATGATGCTCATTCTCCTGAAATTTCCTGGTGGGAAACTCGCATCAGCGGGCTTGAGAGAGATCTGGGGAAGACTGCTAGTTCGGTGCTCATGTGAAGAAAGACAAGAAGTCTAAAGCTTTCGAGTTACATCGTTTACAGCACCAGACCAGAGTAGTGAGTTTGTCGAGCCATGGGATCAAGAAGATCAAAGTCGAAATAGCGAAGGAGTTTCAAATTGTGTATCAAGCTCGCTTATCCAGGATGGATGATTTGCTAGATTCCCTGATGGCGGTCCATGAGAGGGATCTTGCTTTGGCCATTTCCAAGGGAAGCATTGATGAAATCTGGCTGCTTCAAGGGGAGGACGCCCCGACCTTGTCGACCAAAGAGATCTGATTGGCCGGTTGTAGGGATGAACTGGTTGTAGCCGAGGAAGAATTCGATGCGATTTTCACCAACTTTAAGTCTGGTTGCATCCTTCCTCCTTTACCTGGTGGCTCCGAGGAGCGAGTCCCTACAAAGGTAGAGCTTCATGATGCGACGGGGTATGAAGACGTGGTGGCGGTGAATCCCGTTGAGGCCATGGGTGAAGGTGAGGCTCTAGTTCTGATGGACGAGTGAAGAGGTTTCCCTGAGTGGGTTGTTTGATGTATGTTCTCTTTTGTTTGCTCCGGCCAGGTTAGGCTGTGTTTTTACGTTTTCGAGACTGGCCGTATATGGCTTTGAATCCTTGCCGTGTCGCGGCTCTTTGTATGAGAATGAAAGTTTCATTTTAAAAAGTGTGTTGTGTTTTACTGAGAAGAAGAATGTGAGTTGTCATCTCACACGTGATTCACGAAGATCGTCACGCTTGTCATTGATTTTAGATGGGAGTAATCGAAAACCTCCGAAGAGTCCCGTATACGTGCAAGTGTAAGCAAATAGACATAGTTTAGGAATCTCATATCATTTCGATATTATGTCATTGAGATGTTTAGAGACCAGCGCGGTGGATTTTAAGGTAAAATCTAGGTTTAATCTAGGTCAAAACTGTCCAAGGCATTTTCGTCATTTTGACTTGGGCTTGAAATCTGCTGTCGTCGAGTTGGTCGTCGATCGATGGCAAGTGTGTTGCATCAATCGACTATGGTCTTTAATCATCGGTCGACTCCAAGTATGTGTCGTCGATCGATGGCTTCTTCGACTCCTTAAATGACCATCTATGGATTCTTCTCCTCTAAATTCTCCAAAAGCTCCAAGTATCTCATATATCTCCAAAACGTTCTTGGACCTGTAAATACTCTAAGACATAGCCTAGACACACATAATAGACCCTAAGTAGAGCCTACAACATGGTCTGAAACTGGTAATAAATAGGCTATATCAGCTCCCCCAGACTTAACGTTTTGCTTGTCCTCAAGCAAACAAAGTCTATGAAAGAGGTTCTGAAAAGTGGAGAGTCACATAATATCTAAGTATAACTTTCACTCTACTTCGTTGCAGCCACATCCTATCAAGTCAATCACAGAGAAACTTTATGTATCTTATCCTAGTATAGCAACCAAATCCATTATATCAACAACTAAGAATGGTGCTATATCAACAACCCACTCAGCGCTTGGTTATAGTCTTAAGCTCGACGTTTGAACTTTCTGACTAGTATGGAGGTGGATAAACACTTGGAAAACAAGTGTATACATCTTCTTTGCTCATCTGAAACCATGTACCAATATAGCTCTTCATTGCTTCATTACTTCTGGTTTTCTCATTCTTTGTAACCTCTCTAGCAACTTCCTTTGAATGCATTCTCCTTTGTAGGTTCTCAATACTGCGCTGTAGCATTCCAAGTCTTGCAGTTGTAGTCTCTGATATATCTTCCAACTGTTTAGACATATCCTCATTCATTAGGCTCTGAGAAAAAGCAATCTCATTGAACCTATCTTCCAATTGTGTTTCTGCTGTTGTCTTCTGTCTGTTGGCTTCAGTGTCAATCGATGGTTGTAGGGTGCCGTCGATCGATGCTCATTCATTTCTCCCAATCACATGATGTCTTTGTATAGTATCCAAATCTTGCTTCATATCATCCATGCTTGTAGTCAAACCGGTGAGGCAGTTGTCTATAGGATAGTAGACATCATCAAGCCTCTTATAGAAATCATCCAGTGACATCTCTTGAGCTTTGTAGATCTCATGCACAATATCATCAATCTCTGCTCTGTTGTATGTCCTTTGATTCTCCATAGACATACTGATCTTTTCTGCATGTTCTGGTAAACATATGTAGCTCTGCTCAAACATAGTAGCTCTCTCTAGAACTGCTCTAATGTCTTCAGCTTGCACATTCACTACTCTTTCGTCTGTAGCTCGTGCATTACCATTCTCATCTTTGTAGATGCCATACTCATATTTCTTTTCCCAATGGAAAATTCTTCTGCCCTTAGCATCAAAGGCTATGGCACCTTGCTCGATACAGCCGTCGATCGATGCTGGGTTGCTCTCGTCGATCGATACTTAATTCTCTGGATTATAGGCAGTGGAAGTACGCAGTTTGTGTACCTTCAGAGGGGTGCTGTTGATCGATGCCCGCTTTCTGTCGTCGATTAATCTAGGATGTCGAGAAGTGTAAGTAATATTAGGAACGGGATGTTCTTCTGCTGCTCAATGTCGATCGACGCTGTAAGAGATGTGTCGATCGATGGCTGTTTATGTTCAAATAATTTGCCCGATCCAGTGGCTAAAATAAAGGCATCTGCTACATCTTCCTTGGATATATGTAGGATTCTCCCATAAAGATTTTGTGCACGTCCCTCTGGGTCTCGAAAAATTCCGAACTCATCTAGTCTATGAAGACAGTATATCTTCTCTCGTTTTGCAACTGAATCTAGTTCGGACTCTACTTCTTGCTCAGTATCGATCGATGGCAAATGGTTGTCGGGGATTGATGATGAATGGTTGCCGGGGATCGATGTCGATTTTCCAAGTTGATGGGAAACTTGAAAACACCAGCCTCTTCCATAGCAATACCAGAATACTCGTTTGTCTCTTCTTCTCTATAAACTTTGTCGCACTCGAGGTAGGCTGGGGTGAAACTGCCATCTGTGTGGCAGGTGTTGATCGGTTCTGGAGTAAGTGTGTCGATTGATAACGAAGGGTGGGCGTCGACCGATTGCTGAACAACAAACGCGTCGATCGATGCGCTGGGTTGGGTTGGGTTGCCACAAGTTATGCATCTTTACAAAACTTTGTGAGGGCAGGTTTTATTCTTATAGATTTCATAATTAACATTAGGATCAAACAAGGAAAGGCACAACATGTTAGTCTTCATGTCACAGATAGCTCCCACGGTATCCATAAATGCTCTCCCAAGTAGTAGTGAAGAGTTCCAATTAATCTGGATATCCATCACATGGAAGTCTATCAGGACTAGGACATTCTGAATCTGCAGTAGGACATTTCTACAAATACCCCTTGAATCCACTCTGAAGCAATCCAAAAACGAACGAGTCAGTGGAAGACTCCACTCTCAGGTTCAACTTTTCTTCCATAGCTCTGGGTATGATGCTCACTAATGATCAATTGTCGCAGAGGGCATTGGGAAACTTGCGACCTTTGATCAAACATGGCACCACGAACTTCCCAGGGTCACTTTTCTTCTTCAGAATGATCCTCTGCTTTGGAGTTGTCAAATTCGTGACCTTTGGTAGATGAATTCGTTTCGTTGCTGGGAACCATTGATCGATTCTACAATCACTCCTTCAATTGATGGATATTAACTTAACCTAGCAATCCTACTTTTGGGCTAATCCATGATTCCTATCATTCAACCCTAAATCTAATTGATAACTACTCAAACATGATCTTTGCCACAAAAAGCGTAGATAAAATAGATGCAAAATAAAAATTAGATAAAAAACAAAAGAGTTCCTCCTTTCTCTCTTAACCCTAAATCTAGGTCAAAACTCGTCCAGGGCATATTCGTTATTCTAACTTGGCTTGAAATCTGTTGTCGTCGAGTTGGTCGTCGATCGATGGCAAGTGTGGTGCATCGATCGACCTTGGTCTTTAGTCATCGGTTGACACCAAGTATGTGTCGTCAATTGATGGCTTCCTGGACCTGTAAATAGACCCTAAATAGAGCCTATAACAGGGCCTGAAACTGGTAATAAATAGGCTATATCAGTCACCATAGGGAGACCCGTGCTTTTCGAGTGCAGGTAGCCATATGGCGACCCATGCTTGCAGGGTGCAGGTCGCCTTATGGCGACCCATGCTTGCAGGGTGCAGATCGCCTTATGGCGACCCGTGCTCTCCGAGTGCAGGTCGCCATATCACGACCCGTGCTTGCAGGGTGTAGGTCGCCATATGGCAACCCGTGCTTCCCGAGTGCAGGACGCCATATGGCGACCCGTGCTTGCAGGGTTCAGGTTGCCATATGGCGACCCTTGCTCTCCAAGTGCTGGTCGCCATATGGCGACCCGTGCTTGCAGGGTGTAGGTCGCCATATGGCGACCCGTGCTTTCCGAGTGCAGGTCTCCATATGGCGACCCGTGTTGTCCGAGTGTTGGTTACCATATGGCGACCCGTGCTCTCTGAGTGCGGGTCGCCATATGGTGAGCCGTGCTTGTCGGTCGCCATATGGCGACCCGTGCTTCCCGAGTGCAGGTTGCCATATGGCGACCCGTTCTTATGGAGTGTGGATCGCCATTTGGCAACCCGTGCTTGCAGGGTGGGACTCATTGTATGGTGACTCACCGTATGGGGACTCAACGTATGGGGACTCACTGTATGGACACCAAAGTCGGCCAGTTCTCGCTTGCTTCGTCCTTTTGTTGATAGGCCTTGATCGATGAGACCGTGTTGCCACAAAACTGTGATCCTCCGATGATCATGTTAGTCTTGCGACGGTTGCTATCGTTGCCCTTTTCATCATGCCTCCTTCCGTGTTTATCTCCCGAAGAATTCTCGGGCTGGGGAGGTTTGTCGTTTTTTAGAGAACGATCAGAGTCACGGATGAGATCCTTGACGCTTTTTAGCCTGGAGAGTTCCCCTGCGACTAGTTTCGCTGCCAATCTTGCTCCGAAAATTTTCAGTTGACGGTCGAGTGGCTGCAAGTCTGATGCAATTCGCATACGACGCTCTCATCGTAATTGGAATTTGGGTCCACGTGTTGCCCGAGGTTCATCCCTGTTCAGAGCCGGAGTTGATGGCGTAGTTGTGCGCCCCCTCGGTTTGTTCTCCCTCTCTATTGGCCGTTTTCTTCTTTTTTGACTTATGATCCGAAGCCGAATCTTTCAAAGAAATTTTCATTGGTTTTCACTTTTGCGACAGCACCTTGGTCTCTTCTTCGATCATGATGTAGTATGTGGCCTTGTTTAACACGTCTTGAATTGTATGCGTTTTTTTCAAGGGTGATCCACTTTCTGAACTTTGATTTGTACCAGAGCGTCTTTCAAAGCGCATCCATGGCTACCTTATCACTTATCCCGCTGACTCTTGCCACAACGAGTTTGAATCGTTTGATAAATTCGCGGAGTGATTCGTCTTCCTTTTGAGCTAACCTCCATAGGTTGACGTTGGAAGTTTCTCGATTGATAAACATCGAGTACTGCTTGAGAAACTCCAAAGCGAGTTGGTGTAAGCTTTCGATGGAGTTTTGCCTAAGGTGGGAGAACCATTATAGCATGGCTCCATCAAGATTTTCGACAAAGAGGTGGCATTGGCCGGCGTGTCTCTCACTGTCCCTAATTTGGCCCTTCCCATCATGATCTCAATGGCCTGTAGGTGTGCTTTGGGATCAGTCGTACCGTTGTACGTTGGCACCTTGATCTTTCCCGGATCCAATACTCTAGTGTTTACGATATGAGATGTGAAGGGAGTTTTACGAGCTTTCACGAGCTTTCACGAGCAGCTGGTCGATCTCAGGAGCGGAGCTACTCGCATGATGAATATGAGATTTCACCGCTTTCACTTCTGCAGCCATTCTCATGAGATCATTAGGAAGATCGCGGATCTCAGAATCACCGTCCGCAGTTTTCCGATCCTGTCGGTGTTTGCTGCGAGTTTTTTGAGTCTGCTCTTCAGCCAGCTTCTTCTGCTCTACCCAGAAGATTTTGTCGAGCAGATCTTCCTGAGCCAGGTGGCTCCTTCTCCTTCTTGGATGCATGTCCGCGTCTTGGTCCGAAGGCTCGGACTGACTGCTGGAATCTAGAAACTTGAAAAACCCGGTCTGAGGAAGGCAACACGATTCAACAAGTTCCACCACTGAATGGAGAACCAACAAATATAACTGATACCCCAGGGTTAAACCAAGTGAATCCGACAGAAGAAGAAGATTCTGACACATATATGGATGTGGAGATGCCGGAAGCATGCAAAAATAAAGAAATCAGCAGCCATGGCCTACTTGGAACATATTTTCTCTGAGAAGTTCAAAGCAGCCTAATAACTCATAGAGAAGCTCCCAAGTATCCCTCCCCTATTTAGAAGAAGTCCTCCTGATTTCTAGGCTGATATCCCTTTTGCGGACGAGATCGCCGTGATAGATATGCCAAGGAAGTTCTCCTTTCCAAACCTGACGATGTATTAAAGAACCACTGAACCGAATAATCATGTGGCTTAATATAAACAACATATGCTTAATATATCTATCAAGAAATAACTCCCAAAAGCTTCCATAAGAAACGGTTTTATCTTAACTCTGACTGGACCTGCACTGCAATGGTACATCAACTTATCTAACGGATCGATACACTCCTTTTGCAACCCTAACCGACCAGTTCGTAGAACAGTTTGCAAGCATCAATAACGTTGAAAAGATGATTGACGATCTTGAACAGATCAACACCGAGCTGAACCACTGTGCATCTACATATCGCGCTTCAACAAGGAAAATGTATCCATCCCAAGATGTAACACCTCATCAGCCATCTCTGCCTTCAAGAGAGGCAAGTTGCCTGATGGCAAGCTGTACAAAGAGCTGACCAAATACCAATGCAGAACTATGGAGACATATTTTCCCGAGAATGGGTGCATGTGAAATAGGAAGAGGATTCAACGTATCTATCCAGGCATTCTCAAAACAGGAATGAGGGGCACAAGGAATGATAAATTCGACAAAAAGACAAACCATATCGGAAGCCTGAAAAGAGGCAGAAGGCAGGAATCATGGTAGGTACCATAACCGACCTATAAAAAAGCCGAAAAAATGACAATATCGTTCTCGCAAGACATCTCCATCTTGAAACCAGAATTGGTTAATGTTCTGAGGTAGATGGGCTCATAGGTCAAGTAGCCTTAGAACATGAAAGTACGAGAAACATTCGCCCGTGCTCCTCTCCTCTCCTCCCTCATCACCTTACCACATCGCCCATGACCTCTTCCTTTTTCCTCATCGCCTCACCACCTTTCCATCATGACTCTCATTTCCTCTCTCTCATCATCATTTTTTTATCATATTCTTGTGTATATTGCGGCCAACACGTTTTTCTTTTCGTCACAACCAAAGTTTTCGTTAAGATTTTACATAGAAAACACAAAACACGTTGTTTTTATCGTAAAATTTAGCCAAAGGTTGATTCGGAAACATATAACTTAAACACCAGAATGTTTTTGACAAAACAAAATGAATTTATCATTTTAAAGACCAACATCACAAAAAACCGCAACTTCGAGAGAATTGACAATTTTCTGAGAAATATCGTAAAACGATCCAAAATAAACTAAAACATGAAAGTCCCACTTACGACTCAAGAAATGAAGCTGCCTAATGTTAGTTACGGTTTACATTTATTTGGACAGGATAATGGACAAAAAAAGGTAATGAAATATTTCTGAGAAGGATAAACTCGAATTACGAAAACTAAGGCAAGATGGAATGAAAAGAAAATTAAAAATCTTCGGAAAAAGAAAACTCGGTCGACCTTGGAGGAATATTTAAACAGAGGCGAGGTAAAGAAAAAAATGAACTTAGCTACTAAAAACTCTTATGCGATTTGAAACTTTATTTTCGTCTCTTGTTAATGAGCTGCGTCTCAGTTAGGTTATCTTGACATATATAGGTTGTGATACTAGTGAACTAAGATATATTTGTAATGACTTTTTTAATTGATTTCTGTTGTAATCTCTCTTTGAGATGAGTGTCATGGACGGTTATGTCTTTGGAACACTCACACATGGATTCGAAATAAAGTCTTTAGTTTTACAATTCTCTTTTTGTTTTTCTTGTTTTTTTCCATTGTTTTGATTATTAATCGTTGTCTCTGTTGAAGATTTGGACCCGCCTTAAAATGCTTTGTTTTCTTCATTACAAATTTTCCAGTGCAAATTTTTGTTTCAACAGTTTGGACGTAGAAGGAGATGGCAGATTATTTTTACCCGTAGCCGCAAACTCTTGATCGAGAAGGATGCATGGAACTACGCAAGACAAACAAGCAACTCATTCTGAAGATGTCAACATTGAAAATGACAACAATGAAACGCCACTAAAAACAACTGCTCCTACCGCCAATACAAACGCAAACGTGCAACACTCGATGAAATAAAAAACCTTGTCACGACTCTTCTCCAGAAATCGAACGACCAAGATAAGCTCACAAATTCCTTTTCTAAACAGGTAGAAACCCTAACAACAAGTACTAGTCTCCTCCCATGTGGATCTACAAGAATCCAAGGCGTGAGACAACTTTACTTTTCAACTCTGCTAGATGCACCAGCCAACACGCAGAGAAACTCATCAGCACAAAATCATGATGAGGTTACTCCTGTTGTAACACGAGTAAACGAGGATGAACTTCTGCCCCTTTTTCGTTAAGAGGGGAAAGCGAAACCGAATGAGTCAACTTGTAAATCAGCGACCAATTTGGCACTTTGAAAGAAGGCACTGACGTAAACCAAAAAGGATGGGAAGGCAATCGGCTCGGAGAAACTCCTCAATACCCCGACCCATGACAAAAGAAGAAGAGAATATATATTAGGTAGAGCAGGAAAAACTTACAGAAGAAGAGAAAAAGAATCATTGTAGAGCACATTGATGATCTCAAAATTCCAAATGCCGTGAGCTCAACGAGATGTATAACCTTCGCGACTCTATCACGAAAACTGCATAAGATATGAAAGCCACAAAATCTCAGATTCACCACTAACTAGTGTTGTGTCTGAAATAGATCAATTTGCTTGAAGAGGCGCAGAAAACCCCCTTCACCGCTCGTATCACTGAAACGAGGATATCAGATCCTGGAAAAATAAAGATACCCTCGTACAATGGCACAACCGATCCCAAAGCGCATCTGCAATCTTTCCGGATCGCGATGGGATGGGCCAGATTGGGAGAGCGTGATAAAACGTGGGTTAGTTACTCTATTTCATTGAAAGTCTCCAAGGACCAGTGCTTGAATGGTTCTCATGCTTGAGGAGATATTTTATCGACAACTCTCTTCGGCGATTCTCAAACGTCTAAGCAAAACCTATACAAAACACTCTGCCAGAACCAGTAAACGGAAAAACGATCATTTACGATTCGTCCAAACTCCTAATGATAACTAAACAAAAAACCTTCGTATAGGCCAAAGTGGAAATCATACGATAAAATTTCCACAACAAGGACCATTTCTAACAACCAAAAGATTAACGAAAAAACAATCCACTGATCAGAACTGATCAAAGTTCTACACACTTTACAAAAGCATTATGGTTCCGCAAACATTTCACACTAAAATCAGCATATGAAAACAATTCTCGTAGAGAAATCTCCTCAAGCTATACGAAAAAGAGTCTCAAAGAAATCTCAGAATACCAAAATACTTAAAAAGGAAAACACTTCTTCCTAGGGACAAACTTACACGACCTCTTAGTCCAACTCGCTCGATCACCAATCAGAAGGTTTAACATCAGGCCCAAAACACTTCTCGACAACAAGGTCAAAACACGACCTTCGAGCCAACGCAAAAATTTATCTAAACGTGTTCTCATAACGTAAACACCTGATTTACCCAAAAGAACTTATTTGTTGGAAAATGAGAGGCATCGCATATTTCAAAAATAAACGTTCGAACATAAACTCCTAGATGAAATTTCCATCTTAGAAAAACTCGCAGACACAATCATCACGGTCTATAAATAAACGAAAATAAAATTCGAGTTGGAAATACAAGTACTTGCCTTCATACGTTGTTCGTCGATTGGATTGACGCACAATTCATACGTTCTAAAAGAACTTCTAACTGTCTCCCCCAGTAGAATTTGTTTCTTGTACATCCAACCCAAGTATAAATAGCACACTATAAAGAAATCCAAATTTTGGTCACTATCTTCAGGGTTTTTCTAGAGAGGCGCTCGGTTCCACGATCAAAGTAAATCAGTTAATCCGGGAAGTTAACATAAGGCTATTTCTTCTTCAACCCTCGAAGGTTCACATAAGGCTATTTCTTCTTCAACCCTCTCAGCCCGAAAAGATCCCCAGTCCACATTCCCGCTTCAAAAGACGTCTTGAATCGCCACAATATCTGGCGGAAAGGGAGGAAACATGTTCCTTACTGAAAACAAACAAAAAAGGTTCTAGTCTCAGTTGTTACAAATGTCATAAATACGCTACAATCGGGGTTACCAATCCTCCCCCACGTCACTTTAAGAAACGGAAGATCGCTTTCTTTGAAAGATGCGTCATCCACATGCACATAGAAAAAGTGATGGGATCATGGTTTGCTGTTCATCCTTAAGCCGCTATTATCCCCATCAATAGCTTTGGGGGTACATAGTACACTAAAGATTTTGACCTCCTAAGAACGCTTAACAGATTTTTTAAATGATGTACATCCAGATGGATGTGACATTCATAAATACAAACTAGGAGCCCTACCAAATGGCACATCCCACAAGGATTTAATTGACCAAACGCCAGGCCATGCTCATGAAGGTAAGCAAACAATTAACTGTCGGATTGGGAACCACGCAAAGCTAAGCAACATATAAGCCTCGAAAAATGTAAAGTAACCAATAGGAGGATTATCAGCGCGTTCATGGATCCCTAGAAGCCTAAAAGACACATCTTCTGGAACATCAAAAGTGTTCTTGAGCGCCATCAACCTATTCTCAGAAATCATAGTCGGACCTCCTTGAGTCAAGGGAAGCACCCTTGGTGCTCGTAGAGGAGGAGGAACATCTGAATAACTTGATGACATCAAAGTAAACATTTCAAAGGTAGAGAGAGAAAACAAAGAATTCTTTCCTTAGAAAAATTCTTGAGAGATAAACAAGTAACTAAAAATGGGGAGCACACTTCCATCTTATAGGGAGGCAAAAGAACGAAGAGATTTTGGCCAAAATACGAAATAACTGGAAAACATTCTTTCAGAATTTTTTTTACAGCAAATTCATAGTTTAACAAAAAAAATCCTCAGTTAAATGAATTTCATAGAGTTTTGTTCAAAAACAATTCGTAAAAAAACTATAAGAAGTTTTATAAATAATATTTTGTTTTAAAATAAACTTCAAGAAAAGATTTAAGGAAAAATTTCCATAAAAATAGCAACAAAACAATTCTAAAAGCGTATGAAACCATCAACAAAGAACAGAGCAAACGAGACAAGGCAGAAGGATAGCCTCATTTCCTACTCGCATTGCCATGACCACATCTCCAATGATGCTCTCCTCTCGCTTCATCACCAAAGAACATCTCCTGTTCTACCCTTCCTCTCTCCTCATCGCCCAGACCAGGTTGCCAGCCGTCATCACCCATAACTTGCTCTCCCCTTCTCATCTCCTCACCTCAGCGCCCGAAAAAACATTTCTCGAGCTCCACTTCCCTTCTAATCGCCACACTCCCTCAGCGTTAGTCCTCATCGCTTGGACCACATCACCTGTGATCCTTTCCTATCCTCCCTCATCACCTCCAACATCGCCCATTACCTCTTTCTTTTTCCTCATTGCCTCACCACACAGCCATCATTCCTCTCATCATCATCATGTTGATCATTTTCTAATTTAAATTTTGTCTGATACGTTCTTTGCTTCATCGCAACCGAAGTTGCCGGTTGTTTCCTGTAAAATTTAGCCAAACATAGAGTCAGAAAAATTTAACTTAAACAGAAGAATGTTTTTAACAAAAGAAAATGATTTTATCATTTGAAAGACCAACAGGAACAAAAAGGCAACTTAGAGCAAATTGATATTTTCCAAGAAATATGGTAAAAAATGCTTAAGTCGTAAACGGTCTGAAATGACCTAAAACACGACAAAACTCCACTTATAACTCATGACATGAAGCGTCCCAATGTCAATGATGCTTTATCATTATTTGGAGACGAAAATGGAAGAGAACAAGATAATGGAATATTTTTGAGAATGATAAACTCGAATTCCAAAAAATAAGGCATGATTGAAGGATAAGGAAAATACGAATCTGCAGGAAAAGGAAACTCGGCCAACCTTGGAGGACTATATAAGTAGAGTCTAGGAAAATAATAAGAAAGAAGAAACTTAGCTATTGAAACTCTCTGCAATTAGAAATTTAGGTTTTATTTTTGTCTCTTGTTAGTGAGTTGTGTTTCACTTAGGTTCTATTGACATAGGTGGTGATTCTAGCGAACTTAGATAGCCAGCCTATGTTCTTTGATTACTGTTGTAATCTTGTTTCCAGATGAATGTCATGTATGATTATGTCTTTGGAATGCTCACACATGGACTAAAAATAATGTCTTTAGCTTTATAATTTATTTTTCGCTTTGTCTTGTTATTTTTCTGCATGTTTTTTCTTACTTGTTGTTGGATCTTTCCCGTTAAAACTCTTCATTTTCTTCATTACAAATTTTACAGTGCGGATTTCAGTTCCCAAAAGAATGCCTTCAATTGACACCATGAATATGGGATGCCCCTGGATTTACGACATGTGAGTTGTGCCTTCTGCCGTCCATCAGGTAGTAAAATTTCCAACCCCTTGGGGGATCAAGGAAATAAAAGGAGATCAGAAAAATTTATGTTCCTTCTACTAGAAAACTCTCAAAGGCAAGACCAATGTCTTATAGCAATTACAACAAAATACTTAGGCTCCACACACAGAAGAGCTAGAAGATCAAAAGATCGACCAGGTACCTCTGATATTGGGATATTCTGGCAGGAATCTGGAGATAGGGTCCAAGTTACCAGTGGGTCTTTCAGGGTCTGTAGCAGAGACTGAAAGACTGTCTCCGGTCTAACTCCAACTGCTTTGCCGGGTACCATGTGGATGCAAGTCAACCCTCTATATCAACAAATAAGGCAAAAGAGAAGGAGATTAGGTCCAGAACACGATGCTTTCATCAACAACAAAGTCAAGAATTTATTGGATGTCGGGTTCATAAGAGAGGTGCAATACCCGTAATGGCTGGCCAAAGTTGTAGTAGTCCGCAATGTTAGGGTCAATACGTGCAGTAGTTTTCAGCACTACATAAACATAAATCACACAGATAACAAACACGAAAAGAGATCAAAGTAATGTTTTATTGATGTTTAGAGTCGGAACTAGAATGTTTGGTGTATAAGCTCTAGTTCTAGCTGCATAGCTCTAATATTTTTGTATTGAATACTTGATCCCTTGTTCTAGGGTTTAAGTCCTCCTTATATAGGTAGTTCATAGTCGGAAATTAGGTTAGAGATTTCCATATTGAAAAAATTGAAGAATCCCCTGTAGTTGAAGTTTTCCTGCTCTGAATAATTNCGGAACTAGAATGTTTGGTGTATAAGCTCTAGTTCTAGCTGCATAGCTCTAATATTTTTGTATTGAATACTTGATCCCTTGTTCTAGGGTTTAAGTCCTCCTTATATAGGTAGTTCATAGTCGGAAATTAGGTTAGAGATTTCCATATTGAAAAAATTGAAGAATCCCCTGTAGTTGAAGTTTTCCTGCTCTGAATAATTATTTATCCCCAAAAGTTTTCCCCTTATCATTTGATTTCATAGGTGAAGTTGGGAGATAGCATATGCTCTTTGGTCAACCAGAGTCGTCCCATCTCATGAATTTTATCATGAGAAGGACGTCGCTTCTTTAGTGCCTTTTTGGGTTGTCCTAGTGATATAGCCTATTTAGTACCAGTTTTAGACCATGTTATAAGCTCTATTTTAGAGTCTATTATGTGTGTCTAGGCTATGTTTCAAAGTATTTACAGGTCCAAGAACGTTTTGGAGATATACGAGATACTTGGAGCTTTTGGACCATCTAGAGGAGAAGAATCTGTAGCTGATCATCTAGGGAGTCGACAAAGCCATCGATTGGTGGAATACACTTGGCGTCGACCGATGACTAAATCCCAATATTGATCGATGTAGCACACTTGCCATCAATCGATGATAGAAGATTTCAAAGCCCAAGTCAGAATGACGAAAATGCCCTGAACGAGTTTTGACCTAAAATTAGGGTTTTATATTTATGTCTTCAGAAGATAAAGAGAGACAGGCAGAGAGTTTTTGTTCTACTCATTTTGTATTAGGATTAAGAGAGAAATGAGAGACTCATTCAGAGTCATTCTGGAACTTCTTTGCTTTTTTATCTATTTTATATTTCATATATATTTCATCTATAATTTCTGTGAGAAATATGATGTTTGAATAGTTAACACTTAGATTTAGGGTTGAATGATAACAATCATGGATTAGTCCAAAAATAGGATTGCTAGGTTAAGTTAATATCCATCAATTGAGTCATGCTTAATGCTTGCATTATAGAATAGCTAACTAGGATCTCGATGATAGGACATGGAGAACTACGAGAGTAGGTTTTGTGGCAGAATATATTTTGTTTAACTAGGCTGTTAGGCGCATGCGATAGCTAGTATAAAAAGTTTGGTGAACTTATCAACTCTCACCCACACTTCCTTCTGATTTCACCGTCGATCGACACCAAGCCTTAGCCGTCGATCGATGGTTTTTCCTTTTGCTCGCATACGAGAGTTGGAGTTAAAAAGTTCATAATAGTTAACATTTAAAATCTAGAATATTTACATTTTCGTACTTTATATCCCCTATAATTCATTTAGCTTGAAAGCCTAGATCTAACATATTTAAATCTAGTTAATTAATAGCAATTTCATTATTTGCATTAGTAGTATATTTCCATATTGCATCTTACCTCTTGATAAGGAATATTTCCTAAAATTTATTGTTTACCACCAATATATATATATTTACCTAGCTTAGTCTTTAGAAATAATAAATCTATTGTGTGCCTTTGCTCTCTGTAGATTTGATCCCTAAGTACTACACATGATCTCTCTTGGCAAGAGTATTATTGTGTGTGTTAAGATTAGGGTTAATTTGATAGTTAATTGTTTATGATATTTATACCCTGCTAGAACAATAAACACCACCATGTCAAATTTGGCGCCATTGCCGGGGAACATTGATCGCCATTAGATTTAATTTTTAGGATTTAGTCTAGGTTTGTACTAATTTTTAAGTTGCTAATTTTTTCTTTTCCTTTGTTTTCAGGTACATGCAAAGAAGCACCAGGAGAAATAAAGGACAAGAACTAGCATTATCCTCTGACCCTGACAGACTTGAACGCACGATCTGTAAAGAAAGATGACAAGCATCGATCGATAGCACTCCTACCGCGTCGACCGACACTTAATCATGGACCGGATCGAATATCATCCAAACTCCACCGTCGACCGACATTGATCACTTAGCATCGATCGACATCGACCGACCCACATCGATCGACAAGAACATAATCACATCGACTGATACTGATCACTTAGCATCATCGACATCAACCGACCTGCATCGGTCGACAGAAGCAAACAAGTTCAGATAGTTGCAACTTTGATACTGATTAGGAATGAGAACGGAGACCGGAGTGACCCCGACGGTCATCTGGGTAATGCAGCAAGTCAAAAAATAGATGATCAGGGGACTATAATCCCTGATACGGAAGCAGAAGAATATGCTGCAGAAGCTCAACCTGAAGCTGCTCAGAGAACACTGGCTGGCTACAATCGTCCAGACCAGTACTACGCCAACAGATCCGCCATTTGTCCTCTAGCTTTTCAGAGACACGATTTTGAAATCAAGCCCGCCTTCTTCGGAGTTGTAGCATAGACAACCTACCATGGGCTACGACATGAGCACCCTAGGATCATCTGGAGCCATTTGAGGATCTAGTGATTGCCGTTAAAGCCAATGGAGTCCTTGAGGATTATCTTTTTTGTAAGCTCTTCAAGTACTCACTTGCTGGAGAAGCTTCATATTGGCTCAAGCAGTTACCACCAGGATCCCTGACGTCCTAGACTGACATCAAGAATGCTTTCTTGCGCAACTTCTTTGATAACGCCAGAGCAGAAGACCTGAGGAGCAAGATTGCTATCTTTTCACAAGACCCTTCAGAATCTTTCAGAAACTTATCGATAAAATTCAAATCATATCAGAGAGATTGTCCACATCATGGGTTCAACGAAGTGCAACTTCTCAACACTTTCTTTATAGGTATTGGAATATCACATGGCTTTGGACACATCCAGTGAAGGAAATTTCAGTATCAGAAGTCTTGAAGAGGCTACAAGGTTGATTGGGAATCTGGCATCCAGCAGCCGCACCAAGAACACATACTTTGAGAGGAAGAAATCAACTCCAGCAATGAGCAAGGATCATATTGAAGAAGTCAAGGCAAAACTGGATAGTGTTCAGAAGTTTCTCAGGAAGCAGGTCACTTTTGCAGAAGTGGAAGCAATGGAGTCTAGAGATGATGAGACTGAAGAGGATGTGAACTACGTTGATGGGAATGGTTTCCAGAGACAAGAGAATCAAGGTTTCAACAGAAACTCCTATGGGAATGGTCAAAGGAGTAATTTTAATCAGAGTTCACAGCGAAGACCCTTCAACAACAACAAAGCTTATGAGCCTTCCAACTACCAAAACCCTCCTCCAGAAGCTCAAGGAAGCAAGATTGAAGCAATGGTTGATAGAGTTTTAGAAGGACAGCAGAAGATGACCATGGATTTCAATGGAAAGATAGATGGGCTGTACCTCAACCCCAACACCAAATTCGAAAATCTCAACACCCATGTGAAGAAGGTGGAGAATCAGGTGATGCAGACAAGTGAAACTATTAGGAGACATGAGAGCCTGGTCAAGGAGAAAGTAGAGGCTGGACAGAGTCACCACGTCAATGCATTGACTGATGACAATTTTTGGTTAGAAGTCAAGAGAGAAAGGCTGCAAGAGGGGGATTCCCATGTGGAAAATTCGAGTTCGTTCGACAGGTCGCACATGCATCGATTGACGCAGATCAAGGCGCATCGATCAACGGTACCATTTGAGTTAGCAGAATCTGAAAAACCCTCAACCATCGATCGACGGAGAGATTGTAGAATCGATCGATAGTTTCCAGCAACAAAACAAGTTCATCTACCAAAAGTCATGAATATGACAACTCCAGAGCAGAGGATCATTCTGAAAAAGAAAAGTGGTCCTGGGAAGTTTGTGATTCTATGCTTGATCAAAGGTCACGAGTTTCCAAATGCCCTCTGCAACACTGGATCATCAGTGAGCATCTTACCCAAAGCAAGGGCAGAAAAGTTGAACATGAGAGTGGAGCCTTCCATTGATTTGTTCGTTTTTGTGGATTGCTCCAGAGTAGATTCAGGGGGTATTTGTAGAGATGTCCTACTACAAATTCAGATTGTCTTTGTCCCTATAGACTTCCATGTGATAGATATCCAGATCAATTGGAACTCTTCACTACTGCTTGGGAGAGTATTCATGGCTATTGTGGGAGCTTCTGCGACATGAAGGCCAACAAGTTGTGTCTTCCCTTGATTAATCCCAATCTAAACTATGAAATTTATAAGAATAAACCTGCCCTCACGAAATTGTCTAATGATGCAGAACTTGTGGCCACATGCTTCTGCAATTATGAGTTCAACGAGGAGCCTGAAGATGGAGCATCGATCGACACCCAACCAAGAGAATCGATCGACGCATTTGTTGTTCAGAAATCGGTTGACACCTACCCTTTGTTATCGATCAACGGCCTAACCCAAGACCCAATCAACACCTGCCACGCAGATGGCAATTACACCCCAGTCTACCTCGAGTACGACGAAGATTATAGAGAAGAAGAGCTAATCGAGTATTGTGGTACTACAATGGAAGATGCTGGTGTTTTTTAAGTTTTCCATCAACTCGGAAAATCGACATCGATCAGCGGCAACCATCAGCCATCGATCAATACTGACCAAGAAGCAGAGTCCGAACCAGATTCAGCTGCAGAACGAGAGAAGACATATGGTTATCTTCAACCAGATGAGTTCGGTATCATGAGAGATTCAGACGGTCACGCAAGAACTATGGATGGCAGACTGCTAAATGCCACGAGGGAAGATATAACTGATATGCTTGCAATGGCCAATGGAGCTAGAGATCTGTTCGGGCAACGACTTGGTAATCAAGCATCGATCGACATCCACCATACACCATCGATTGATGGAGAAGGAGAGCTGATTGAATATCACGACCTAGTATCGGATGACGCCAGCTGGGAGAAAAGTGGATAAATGTGCATCGATCGACGCATCTCATTCAGCGTTGATCGACATCGGAGGCAGAAGAACGAGGCGATCTGTAATATTCCATACACGCCACCACATCTTAGATTGATCGACAGCAGACAGCATGCATTGATTGGCAGCACCCTTCCAAAGTTTCACAAACTTCAGTTGAACCCAGAATTGATCGACGGGATCAACCCAGCATCGATCGACGGGATCAACCCAGCATCGATCGACAGCTGTATCGAGCATTGTGCAAGAGCTTATGATGCTAAGGGCAGAAGAGTTTTCCATTGGAAAAAGAAAGATGAGTATGGCATCTACAAAGATGAGAATGGTAATGCACGAGCTACAGACGGAAGAGTAGTGAATGTGCAAGCTAAAGACATCAGAGTAGTTCTAGAGAGAGCTACATACGTTTACCAGAACATGCAGCAAGGATCAGTATGTCTATGGATAATCAAAGGATGTATAGCAGAGCAAAGATTGATGATATTGTGCATGAGATCTACAAAGCTCAATAGATGTCACTGGATGATTTCTACACGAGACTTGATAATGTATATTATCCTATAGACAAGTGCCTCACCGATTTGACTACACGCATGGATGAGATAAAACAATATTTGGATACTATACAGAGACATCATGCGATTAGGCCAGACGAACGAGCATCGATCGACGGCACCCTACGACCATCGATCGACACTGAAGCCAACAGACACAAGACAGCAGTAGAAAAACAATTGGAAGATAGGTTTAATGAGATTACTTTTTCTGAGAGCCTAATGAAGGAAGATATTTCTCAACAGTTGGAAGATATATCAGAGACTACAGCTGCAAGACTTAGAATGCTACAATGCAATATTTAAAACCTACAAAGAAGAATGCATTCAACGGAGGTTGCTAGAGAGGTTACAAAGAATGCGAAAATCAGAAGTGATGAAGAAATGAGGAGCTTTATTGGTACATGGTTTCAGAAGAGCAGAGAAGATGTAGACACTTGTTTTCCAAGTGTTGATCCACCTCCATACTGTCAAAAAGTTCAAATGTCGAGCTTAAGACTATAACCAAGTGTTGATCCACCTCCATACTATTTAGTAAGTTTTACTTAGTTTTAGATTATATTAGTCTAATTTGTGATTTATTATATTATTTCAGATTTTTAAAAGAAAAAGGAAGATAGTTTGCACAGTCTAGGGTGGGGTGGTTGATGAATACAGTACGTGCCCCGCCCTAGGGCGGGGTGGATGGGCCTTTCCCATCTTAGGGCAGGATGGTTCATGCCCAATCGTCTTGTCCCTAAGGTGTGATGACTTGGTTTGATCCTTAACCCTTTTCTGAAGTTGTTCTTGTAAGGTTTAACAAAAGAATACGTCTTGGACGTTGATTTCGAGATTATCGTTTTTGACCCCAACAGTTAGCCCCCCAGCTCGTAACTTTTGAATATGACATTTTGTGAGCGAGTTTTGAGCGTTTAATTGGAATCGATAGCCTAGATCGTCATCTTTTCATACAAGTTTTGAATACAATTTTTTTGCCCGTTATTTTATTTTGGAATTATTTTCTATAAACATTGAGAGTCCACTCCTCATTATTCTCACATCTTTTTATTTCTCAACTTCTCCTCTGCTTTGGCTTTTGAAATTTGTCTTTCAGCTGAAATGTCTCCTTCCCACAATGAACAAAGGACTGTCGAAGCGAGCTCAGCTCCTGACGCAAGTTCATTGAGTTCTCCTTTTCATTCGACAAAAGTCTCTTCTTATGCTGCCGATTTTGCTTCTTTTCAAGATGAGATGGCTTGTCGTAATATGGAGATAAATAGTGTTTTGCAACCTAATGTGCCATGTGATCTTGCTCCCACTAATGTTCCGGTCGCAGCGCTGGAGGTTCTAACCAGGCCCACGGCTGTTATTAAGAAGGGAAGCTCTCTTGATCTCGTTATGAATCATGGGACTGTTGCACAACTGACAGGCTCATCTACGGCCCCGATTCCTGTCATTGAGACTGAACACGCTGCCGATTCTGCTCCTCTTTTTTTGGCGAAGGGGGATTATGTTTTGGGTTTAAGTGCCCCGATCGCTACTCTGGCAACTGTACCAAAGGGTTGCAAGAAGCCATGCCCTGGCCCGGATGCGGTTAAAAGAAGGAGATGCAGAAAAGGCGTGGAGACCGATCCCTCTCCGCAAGGATCTTCTCTCGCGGGACCGATGTCTCGACACCGTACCACGGTTTCTTCTTCTTTCTTAAAAGAATTTATTTGCGGAAATTTTTTCAAAGCGTGTTTGTTTCCTTGATTGACGGGATGATCAACGATTGTGGATCCAAGATCGAGCGTCTCTCAAAAGAACTCGCTGAATCAAAAGAGAAATTGTCGGAACGTAAAAAGAGGCTCCAGGTTATTAATGATGCTCATTCTCCTGATATTTCCGGGTGGGAAACTCGCATCAGCGGGCTTGAGAGAGATCTGGGGAAGACTGCTAGTTCGTTGCTCAGGTGAAGAAAGACAAGAAGTCTAAAGCTTCAGAGTTACATCGTTTACAGCATCAGAACAAAGGAGAAGGGAGTTTGTCAAGCCATGGGATCAATAAGATCAAAGTCGAAATAGCAAAGGAGTTTCAAATTGTGTATCAAGCTCGCTTATCGAGGATGGATGATTTGCTAGATTCCCTGATGGCGGTCCATGAGAGGGATCTTGCTTTGGCCATTTCCAAGGGAAGCATTGATGAAATCAGGCTGCTTCAAGGGGAGGACGCCTCGACCTTGTCGGCCAAAGAGATTTGATTGGCCGCTTGTAGGGATGAACTGGTTGTAGCCGAGGGGAATTCGACGCGATTTTCACCAACTTGAAGTTTGGTTGCATCCTTCCTCCTTTACTTGGTGGCTCCGAGAAGCGAGTCCCTACAAAGGTAGAGTTGCCTGATGCGACGGGGGATGAAGACGTGGTGGCGGTGAATCCCGTTGAGGCCATGGGTGAAGGCGAGGCTCCAGTTCCGATGGACGAATGAAGAGGTTTCCTGAGTGGGTTGTTTGATGTATGTTCTCTTTTGTTTGCTCCGGCCGGGTTAGGCCGTGTTTATATGTTTTTGAGACTGGCCGTATATGGCTTTGAATCCCTGCCGTGTCGCGGCTATTTGTATGAGAATGAAAGTTTCATTTTAAAAAGTGTGTTGTGTTTTACTGAGAAGAAGAATGTGAGTTGTCATCTCACACGTGATTCACGAAGATCGTCACGCTTGTCGTTGATTTTAGATGGGAGTATTCGAAAACCTCCGAAGAGTCCCGTAAACGTGCAAGTGTAAGCGAAGAGACATAGTTTAGGAATCTCATATCATTTCGATATTATGTCTTCGAGATGTTTAGAGACCAGCGCGGTGGGTTTTAGGATAAAACCTAGGTTTAATTTTGGTTTTGGGAGGTGCAATGACTATTTCGGCTTACGTATTCTGTTTGTGGTTTCAACCTGATTCCGTTTTGATATTGGAATATGCGATAAGTTCTCGGCTTACATGACTTGCATCGAACAAGAACCGAGTATCACTCTTGACAATTTTTAAGTCTCAGAAGTACTAACCAAAATTTTGGATTTCTTTTATAGCGCTATTATCATGTGTTGGATGTTAGAGAACCAATTCCATAAAAGGTTTAATCGTTTGTTTAGAAAGCTTAGAGTGTTCATCGGGGCCAATCGATGAACAATTTATTTTTTTAGTCGCGGACAGACTGTTTTTCGTTTATAGTCGCGAACAGACTGTTTTTCGTTTTTAGTCGCGGATGAACTGTTTTTTTTTTTTGTTTATAGTCGCGGACGGACTGTTTTGAGAATACATTTTTCGGAAAACTTCGACAACGTCTCGCTTTTTTTTTTCCGATGGTATTTTTATCAGATTTCTCTGGGTTTAGAGATTACAAATTCCTTGAGTTTTTTTTGGTCGACAGTTGAGTTAAAAGATGGGATTTGACCTAAGGGCCAGATCATCTTGTGGAGTTAGATTGATTTTAAAGATCAAGGAAAGATCGTATGGGAGACGAATCCGACCGGAATAGAGGAGGGACGACCCATTGTGTATAGACGAATAAGTATGATCCGTGGGTCAGGGTCAACCGGGAGGTCGGTTCAGCCAGTTGGTCTGGTTGATTGGTGCAGACCTTGTCGGACAATCCGATCTGGTTGACTATTCCGATATTAACCTTAGTCGGCCGAATGGTTTTGGGAACCGCAATCCACATCGTCGATTTCTGTAAGCTTAGGAAGTCAGGAAATCCTAACTTTCCCAGGGGATCCCAAGTAATCTGCTTTAAACCAGACACAACGCAATCGAACGATGAGAACAAACAAAATACTAAAGAATTGTTAAAATAAACGGAGAGCAAAAGAAATCTTATTCTGAATCTGCGTTTAAACATTTACAAGAAGGAAAGAGCCTTGGCCACAAGAGCTATTGTCGAGTTCTAGTTCTAGCAACTTAAACACCATAATGTTTTCGACAAAACAAAATGAATTAATCATTTTAAAAACCATCATCCCAAAAACCGCAACTTCGAGAGAATTGACAATTTTCTGAGAAATATCATAAAACGCGGAAGTCGTAAAAACTAAAACGATCTAAAATAACCTACAACATGAAAGTCCCACTTACGACTCAAGAAATGAAGCTGCCTAATGTTAGTTACGGTTTACCTTTATTTGGACAGGGTAATGGACGAAAAAGGTAATGAAATATTGCTGAGAAGGATAAACTCGAATTCCGAAAATTAAGGCAAGATGGAAGGAAAAAAAAATTAAAAATCTTCGGAAAAAGAAAACTCAGTCGACCTTGGAGGAGTATATAAACAGAGGCGAGGTAAAGAAAAAGAAAAAAATGAACTTAGCTACTAAAAACTCTTATGCGATTTGAAATTTTATTTTCGTCTCTTGTTAATGAGCTGCGTCTCAGTTAGGTTATCTTGACATATATAGGTTCTGATACTAGCGAAATAAGATATATTTGTACTGCCTTTGTTAATTGATTTCTTTTGTAATCTCGCTTTGAGATGAGGGTCATGTACAGTTATGTCTTTGGAACACTCACACATGGATTCGAAATAAAGTCTTTAGTTTTACAATTCTCTTTTTGTTTTTCTTGTTTTTTTCATTGTTTTGATTATTTGTCGTTGGCTCTGTTGAAGATTTGGACCCACCTTAAAATGCTTTATTTTGTTCATTACAAATTTTCCAGTGCAAATTTTGGTTTCCACAGTTTGGACGTAGAAGGAGATGGCAGATTATTCTTACCCGTAGCCGCAAACTCTTGATCGAGAAGGATGCATGGAACTACGCAAGACGAACACGCAACTCATTCTGAAGATGTCAACATCGAAAATGACAACAATGAAACACCACCAGCAACAACTGCTCCTACCGCCAATACAAACTCAAACATGCAACACTCGATGAAATAAAAAACCTTGTCACGACTCTTTTCCAGAATTCAAACGACCAAGATAAGCTCACAAATTCCTTGTCTAAACAGGTAAAAACCCTAACAACAAGTACATAGTGCTCCTCCCATGTGGATCTACAAGAATCCAAGGCGTGAGACGACTTGACTTTTCAACTCTGCTAAATGCACGAGCCAACATGCAGAGAAACTCATCAGCACAAAATCATGATGAGGTTACTCCTGTTGTAACACGAGTAAACGAGGATGAACTTCTGCCCCTTTATCGTTAAGAGGGGAAAGCGAAGCCGAACGCGTCAACTTGTAAATCAGCGACCAATTTGGCACTTTGAAAGAAGGCACTGACGTAAATCTAAAAAGGATGGAAAGGCAATCGGCTCGGGAAAACTCCTCAATTCCTTGACCCATGACAAAAGAAGAAGAGAATATCTATTAGGTAGAGCAGGAAAAACTTACAGAAGAAGAGAAAAAGAATCGTTGTAGAGCACATTAATGATCTCAAAATTCTAAATGCGGTGAGCTCGACGAGATGTATAACCTTCGCGACTCTATCATGAAAACTGCAGAAGATATGAAAGCCACAAAATCTCAGATTCACCACAAACTAGTGCTGTGTCTGAAATAGATCAATTGCTGGAAGAGGCGCAGAAAACCCTCTTCAACGCTCGTATCACTGAAACGAGGATATCAGATCCTGGAAAAATAAAGATACCTACTCTATTTCGGATCGCGATGGGATGGGCCAGATTGGGAGAGCATGATAAAACGTGGGTTACCTACTCTATTTCATCGAAAGTCTCCAAGGACCAGTGCTTGAATGGTTCTCATGCTTGAGGAGATATTTTATCGACAACTTCTGACAACTCTCTTCGGTGATTCTCAAACGTCTAAGCAAAACCTATACAAAACACTCTGCCAGAACCAGTAAATGGAAAAACAATAATATACGATTCTTCCAAACTCCTAATGATAACTAAACAAAAAAACTTCGTATAGGCCAAAGTGGAAATCATACGATAAAATTTCCACAACAAGGACCATTTCTAACAACCAAAAGCTTAACGAAAAAACAATCCACTGATCAGAACTGATCAAAGTTCTACACACTTTACAAAAGCATTATGGTTCCGCAAACATTTCACACAAAAATCAGCATATGAAAACAATTCTCCTAGAGAAAGCTCCTCAAGCTATACAAAAAGTTCTCAAACAAATCTCAGAATACCAAAATCCTTAAAAAGGAAAACACTTCTTCCTAGGGACAAACTTACACGACCTCTTAGTCCAACTCGCTCGATCACGAATCAAAAGGTTTAACATCAGGCCCAAAACACTTCTCGACAACAAGGTCAAAACACGACCTTCGAGCCAACGCAGAAATATATCTAAATGTGTTCTCATAACGTAAACACCTGATTTACCCAAAATAACTTATTTGTTGGAAAATGAGAGACATCGCATATTTCGAAAATAAACGTTCAAACATAAACTCCTCGATGAAATTTCCATCTTAGAAAAACTCGCAGACACAATCATCACGGTCTATAAATAAACAAAAATAAAATTCGAGTTGGAAATACAAGTACTTGCCTTCATACGATGTTCATCGATTGGCTTGACGGACAATTCATACGTTATAAATGAACTTCTATCCGTCTCCCCCAATAGAATTTTTTCTTGTACATCAAACCCAAGTATAAATAGCACACTATAAAAGAAATCCAAATTTTGGTCACTATCTTCTGGGTTTTTCTAGAGAGGCGCTCGGTTCCACGATCAAAGTAAATCAGTTAATCCGGGAACTTAACGCAGACTTTAAAATCGAGGACAAATCAGGTTGAAGTTACAACAAATAAAGTAAGCCATGATTGACCCAACATACTCCAGACTGGAAAGTAAGCCTAGGTCTTGTCCTAACACTACACAATCTCTCATAAGCATATATCTTTGATACGAGATACAAAAACATGTTTCTTCGCTGATACTCGGGCGTTTATGAAGCTATGCGAGTGTAAAACCTATTAAACTCTCATCTTGATACAACACCAAGTATTGCGATTCACTAGGGTGTAAGAAATGAAAAAAAAAAAAATACTTTTTCCCCTTTGTTGATGCTTTATTCACAAAAAGAAGTCCCACTGGCAGTTTTAATACATCAATGGCTTGCGGAAACCAGTACTACTACTTACGCAAACATGAAACATGATCTGGAACACATTCCCTCCAACACAAACACAAAGCATAAAATAAAAATGGGACACATCCCAAATAATCGGCCAAAGGTTTCAAATCTCATAACGAGATATATCATCAAACCCTTGGAATCTGGAAACCTCGCATCACAACTTAAAGGGGCTGCCCCGGCTCAAAGGTTCACATAAGGCTATTTCTTCTTCAACCCTCTCATCCCGAAAAGATCCCCAGTCCACATTCCCGCTTCAAAAGATATCTTGAATAGCCACAATATCTGGAGGAAAGGGAGGAAACATGTCCCTTACTGAAAACAAACAAAAAAGGTTCTAGTCTCAGTTGTTGCAAATTTCATAAATACGCTACAATCGGGGAACCAATCCTCCCCCACGTCACCTTAAGAAACAGAAGATAACTTTCTTTGACAGATGCGTCATCCACATGCACATAGAAAAAGTGGCGGGATCACGGTTTTCTGTTCATCCTTAAGCCGCTATTATCCCCATCAATGGATTTGGGGCTACATAGTACACTAAAGATTTTCTCCTAAGAACGCTTAAAAGGTTTTTTAAATGATGTACATCCAGATGGATGTGACATTCATAACTACAAGCTAGGAGCCCTACCAAATGGAACATCCCACAAGGATTTAATTGACCAAACGCCAGGCCATGCTCATGAAGGTAAGCGAACAATTAACTGTCTGATTGGGAACCACGCAAAGATAAGCGACATATAAGCCTCGAAAAATGTAAAGTAACCAATAGGAGGATTATCAGCGCGTTCATGGATCCCTAGAAGCCTAAAAGAAACCTCTTTTGGAACATCAAAAGTGTTCTTGAGCGCCATCAACCTATTCTCAGAAGTCATAGTCGGACCTCCTTGAGTTAAGGGAAGCACCCTTGGTGCTCGTAGAGGAGGAGGAACATCTGAATAACTTGATGACATCAAAGTAGACATTTCAAAGGTAGAGAGAGAAAACAAAAAATTATTTCCTTAGAAAAATTCTTGAGAGATAAACAAGTAACTAAAAATGGGGAGCACACTTCCATCTTACAGGGAGGCAAAAGAACAAAGAGATTTTGGCGAAAATAGGAAATAACCGGAAAACATTCTTGCAGAATTTTTTTTCCAGCAAATGCGCAGTTTAACAAAAAAATCCTCAGTTAAACGAACTTCATAGAGTTTTGTTCAAAAAAATTTCGTAAAACAACTAAAAGAAGTTTTATGAATAATATTTTGTTTTAACATAAACTTCAAGAAAAGATTTAAGGAAAATTTCATAAAAAATAGCAACAAAACAATTCTAAAAGCGTATGAAACCATTAACAAAGAACAGAGCAAACGAGACAAGGCAGAAGGATAGCCTCATTTCCTACTCGCATTGCCATGACCACATCTCCAGTGATCCTCTCCTCTCTCTTCATCACCAAATAACATCTCCTGTTCTACCCTTCCTCTCTCCTCATCGCCCAGACCAGGTTGCCAGTCGTCATCACTCATCACCCATAACCTGCTCTCCCCTTCTCATCTCCTCACCTCAGCGCCCGAAAAACATTTCTCGAGCTCCACTTCCCTTCTAATCGCCAAACTCCCTCAGCGTTAGTCCTCATCGCTTGGACCACATCGCCTGTGATCCTTTCCTATCCTCCCTCATCACCTCCCACATCGCCCATTACCTCTTTCTTTTTCCTCATTGCCTCACCACACAGACATCATTCTTCTCATCATCATCATGTTGATCATTTTCTAATTTAAATTTCGTATGATACATTCTTTGTTTCATCGCAACCGAAGTTGCCGGTTGTTTCCTGTAAAATTTAGCCAAACATAGTCAGAAACAATTAACTTAAACAGCAGAATGTTTTTAACAAAAGAAAATGATTTTATCATTTGAAAGACCAACATGAACAAAAAGGCAACTTAGAGAAATTGATGTTTTCCAAGAAATATGGTAAAAAATGCTTAAGTCGTAAACGGTCTGAAATGACCTAAAACACAACAAAAGTCCACTTATAACTCATGACATGAAGCGACCCAATGTCAATGATGCTTTATCATTATTTGGAGAGGATAATGAAAGAAAACAGGATAATGGAATATTTTTGAGAATGATAAACTCGAATTCCAAAAAATAAGGCATGATGTAAGGATAAGGAAAATACGAATCTGCAGGAAAAGTAAATGATATAGCCTATTTATTACCAGTTTAGGAAATATTATAGGCTATATTTAGAGTCTATTATGTGTGTCTAGGCTATCTTTTATTATATTTACAAGTCCAAGAACGTTTTGGAGATATATGAGATACTTGGAGCTTTTGGAGCATTTAGAAGAGAAGAATCCGTAGCTTATCATCTAGGGAGCCGACGAAGCCATCGATTGATGGATCACACTTGGCGTCGACCGATGATCTAAGATCGAGAGCGATCAATGCAGAACACTTGCCATCGATCGATAATCAAAGCCCAAGACAGAAAAACGAAAATACCCTAGACGAGTTTTGACCTAGAATTAGGGTTTTATATTTATGTCTTGACAGAGAGAGAGAGAGAGAGAGAGAGAGAGAGAGAGAGAGAGAGAGAGAGAGAGAGAGAGAGAGAGAGAGAGAGAGAGA
>MU105677.1:9123-25645 GCA_012274485.2 Sinapis alba | reverse complement strand
AGAGAGAGAGAGAGAGAGAGAGAGAGAGAGAGAGAGAGAGAGAGAGAGAGTTTTTAGAGACAGAGCATTTTAGATTCATTTTGTATTAGGAGAGAAAGGAGAGACTCCTTCAGAGTCCTCCTGGAACTCCTTTGGTTTTTATATTTTATATCATATATATTCTATTCATCTATGATTTATGTGACAGAGATCATGCTTGAGTAGTTACTAATTAGATTTAGGGTTGAATGATAGCATCTATGGATTAGCCCAAAATATGATTGTTAGGTTGAGTTAATATCCATCAATTGAGTTGTGCTTAATGCTTTTATTCTAGAGTAGCTAACTAGGATCTGGATGATAGGACATGGACAACTACGAGAGTAGGTTATGTGCCATAATAGATTATGTTGAACTAGGTTGTTAGATACATGCGAGAGCTGGTCTAATAATTCTGGTGGACTTATCAAATCTCGTCCATACTTCCTTCTGATTTCACCGTCGATCGACACCATGCCTTAGCCGTTGATCGATGCTCATTCCTTTTGCTCGCATACGAGAGTTGGAGTTAAAAAGGTCATAATAGTTAACATTTGAGTTCTAGAATATTTACATTTTTCGTGCTTCCTATCCCCTATAATTCATTTAGCTTGAAACCCTAGATCTAACATATTTACATCTAGTTAATTAATAGCATATTTCCAGATTTGCATTAGTAGTATATTTCCATATTGCATCTTACCTCTTGATAAGGAATATTTCCTAAAATTGATTGTTTACCACCAATATATATATATTTACTTAGCTTAGTCTTTAGAAATAAGAAATCTATTGTGTGCCTTTGCTCTTTGTGGATTCGATCCCTAAATACTACACATGATCTCTCTTGGCAAAAGTATTATTGTGTGTGTTAAGATTATGGTTAATTTGATAGTTAATTGTTTATGATATTTATACCCTGCTAGAACAATAAACACCACCATGTCAAATTTGGCGCCGTTGCCGGGGAGCATTAGTCGCCATTAGATTTAATTTCTAGGATTTAGTCTAGGTTTGTTACTAATTTTTAAGTTACTAATTTTTTCTTTTCCTTTGTTTTCAGGTACAAGAAAAGAAGCACCAGGAGCAATACAGGACAAGAACTAGCATTATCCTCTGAACCTGACAAACTTGAACGCACGATCCATAAAGAAAGACGACAAGCATCGATCGATAGCACTCCTACCGCATTGACCGACACTTCTTCATGGCCCGGATCAACCATCATCTGAACTCCACCGTCGACCGACATTGATCACTTAGCATCGATCGACATCGACCGACCCACATCGATCGACAACAACATAATCACATCGAGTGATGACTTAGCTTCGATCGACATCAACCGACCTGCATCGATCGACAGAAGCAGACGAGTTCAGATGGTTGCAACTTTGATACTGATTAGGGATGAGAACGGAGACCTGAGTGACCCCGGCGGTGACCTGTATAATGCAGCAGGTCAGAAGATGGATGATCATGGGACTATAATCCCTGATACGGACGCAGAAGCAGATGTTGCAGAAGCTCAACCTGAAGCTAATGCCCAAGCTGCTCAGAGAAAAATGGCTGACTACAACCGTCCAGACCAGTACTACGCCAACAGATACGCCATTTGTCCTCCAGCTTTTCAGAGACACAATTTTGAAATCAAGCGCGCCTTCTTCGGACTTGTAGCACAGACACCCTACCATGGGCTGCGACATGAGCACCCTATGGATCATCTTGAGCGATTTGAGGATCTAGTGACTGCCATTAAAGCCAATGAAGTCCTTGAGGATTATCTTTTTGTAAGCTCTTCAAGTACTCACTTGCTAGAGAAGCTTCATATTGGCTCAAGCAGTTACCACCAGGATCCCTAACGTCCTGGACTGACATCAAGAATGCTTTCTTGCGCAACTTCTTTGATGACGCAAGAGCAGAAGACCTGAAGAGAAAGATTGCTATATTTTCACAAGACCCTTCATAATCTTTCAGAATTTATGGATCATATTCAAATCATATCATAGAGATTGTCCACATCATGGGTTCAACAATGTGAAACTTCTCAGCACTTTCTTTAGAGGTATTGGATTACAATATCATATGGCTTTGGACACAGCCAGTGAAGGAAATTTCAGCACCAAAAGTCTTGAAGAGGCTACAAGGTTGATTGGGAATCTGGCATCCAGCAACAGCACCAAGAACACATACTTTGAGAGGAAGAAATCAACTCCAACAATGAGCATATTTAAGAAGTCAAGGCAAAACTGGATAGTGTTCAGAAGTTTCTCAGGAAGCAAGTCACTTTTGCAGAATTGCAAGCAATGGAGTTTGGAGATGATGAGATTGAAGAGGATGTGAACTACGTTGATGGGAATGGTTTCCAGAGACAAGGGAATCAAGGTTTCAACATGAACTCCTATGGGAATGGTCACAGGAGTAAATTTAATCAGAGTTCACAACAAAGGGCCTTCAACAACAACAAAGCTTATGAGCCTTCCTACTACCAAAACCCTCCTCCAGAAGCTCAAGGAAGCAAGATTGAAGCAATGGTTGACAGAGTTTTAGAAGGACAGCAGAAGATGACAGTGGATTTCAATGGTTTCCAGCAACAAAACCAGTTCATCTACCAAAAGTCACGAATATGACAACTCCAGAGAAGTTCGTGATTCTATGCTTGATCAAAGGTCACGAGTTTCCCAATGACCTTTGCGACACTGAATCATCAGTGAGCATCATACCCAGAGCTATGACAGAAAAGTTGAACCTGAGAGTGGAGCCTTCCATTGATTTGTTTGTTTTTGTGGATTGCTCCAAAGTGGATTCAGGGGGTATTTGTAGAGATGTCCTACTGCAGATTCAGAATGTCTTAGTCCCTATAGACTTCCATGTGGTAGATATCCATATCAATTGGAACTCTTCACTACTGCTTGGGAGAGTATTCATGGCTATTGTGGGAGCTATCTGCGACATGAAGGCCAACAGGTTGTGTCTTTCCTTGATTAATCCCAATCTAAATTATGAAATTTATAAGAATTAACCTGCCCTCACGAAATTGTCTAATGATGCAGAACTTGTGGCCACATGCTTCTGCAATTATGAGTTCAACGAGGAGCCTGAAGATGGAGCATCAATCGACACCCAACCCAGAGAATCGATCGACGTGTTTGCTGTTCAGCATTCGGTTGACACCCAACCTTTGTTATCGATCAACAACCTAACCCCAGAACCAATCAACATTCGGTTGACAGCCACGCAGATGGCAATTACACCCCAGCCTACCTCGTATACGACAAAGATTATAAAGAAGAAGATCTAATCGAGTATCGTGGTATTACAATGGAAGATGCTGGTGTTTTTCAAGTATTCCATCAACTCGGAAAATCGACATCGATCAACGACAACCATCAGCCATCGATCAATACTGACCAAGAAGCAGAGTACAAACCAGATTTTGCTGCAGAACGAGAGAAGACATATGGTTATCTACAACCAGATGAGTTCGGTATCATGAGAGATTCAGACGGTCAAGCAAGAACTATGAATGGCAGACTGTTAAATACCACGAGGGAAGATATAGCTTATATACTTGCAATGGCCAATGGAGCTAGAGATCTGTTCGGGCAACAACTTGGTAATCCAGCATCGATCAACGTCCACCATACACCATCGATTGATGGAGAAGGAGAGCTGATTGAATATCACGACCTAGTATCGGATGACGCCAGCTGGAAGAAAAGTGGATAAATGTGCATCGATCGACGCATCTCATTCAGCGTTGATCGACATTGAGAAGCAGAAGAACGAGCCGATCCGTAATATTCCATACACGCCACCACATCTTAGATCGATTGACAGTAGACAACGTGCATTGATTGACAGCACCCTTCCAAAGTTTCACAAACTTCAGTTGATGTAATTCTTGATCATAATTTCTAGTATGCGTACTGCGTACAACAAAAAACTTGTGATCCCAACATCGATCGACGGGATCAACCCAGCATCGATCGACAGCTGTATCGAGCATTGTGCAAGAGCTTATGATGATAAGGGCAGAAAAATTTTCCATTGGAAAAAGAAAGATGAGTATAGAATCTACAAAGATGAGAATGGTAATGCACGAGCTACAGACAGAAGAGTAGTGAATGTGCAAGCTAAAGACACCAGAGCAGTTCTAGAGAGAGCTACTATGTTTGAGCAAAGCTACATATGTTTACCAGAACATGCAGCATGGATCAGTATGTCTATGGATAATCAAAAGACGTATATCAGAGCAGAGATTGATGATATTGTGCATGAGATCTACAAAGCTCAAGAGATGTCACTGTATGATTTCTACACGAGGCTTGATAATGTCTATTATCCTATAGACAAGTGCCTCACCGGTTTGACTACACGCATGGATGAGATGAATCAATATTTGGATACTATATAGAGACATCATTTGATTAGGCCAGACGAACGAGCATCGATCGATGGCACCCTACGACCATCGATCGACACTGAAGCCAACAGACAGAAGACAACAGTAGAAACACAATTGCAAGATAGGTTTGATGAGATTACTTTTTCTCAGAGCCTAATGAAGGATGATATTTCTCAACAGTTGGAAGATATATCAGAGACTACAGCTGCAAGACTTAGAATGCTACAACACAGTATTGAGAACGTACAAAGATGAATGAGAGGTTACAACGAATCAGAAAACCAGAAGTGATGAAGCAATGATGAGCTTTATTGGTACATGGTTTCAGAAGAGCAGAGAAGATGTATACACTTGTTTTCCAAGTGTTGATCCACCTCCATACTAGTCAGAAAGTTCAAACGTCGAGCTTAAGATTATAACCAAGTGTTGATCCACCTCCATACTATTTAGTAAGTTTTACTTAGTTTTAGATTATATTAGTCTAATTTTGGATTTATTATATTATTGCAGGTTTTAAAAAGAAAAAGGAAGATAGTCTGCACAGAGCATCAATCGACACTTGATCATTGTCGATCTATGGAGTAACCTTAGCATCGATCGATCGCCACTTAACTGTGTCGATCGACGGTCACCATCAACAAGCAGGTATAACATTTTCCTTGATTAAATATTGTTCTTATGGTTTATTTTCTTCACCAATCTCGGACTGTATAACACTGGTAATAGTGTTGTTTAAGTCTGGGGGAGGTTTGCTAATATTGTTTTCTTCACCAATCTCGGACTCTATACCTGCACGTGTACCATCGATCGAGTTTGAAGCATCCACATCGATCGACCATGGATCATGACCATCGGTCGACATCAACATCATGACACCGATCGACACTCTATTATAGAGTCTGGTATCGAGTTTCTCTCTTAACTACTTACTTATGATTGAATTTTTCCTAACCAGTCCGGGGTGGATTACACTGGGGACAGTGTAATTTAAGTCTAGGGGAGGTTCGCTAACGTTAATTGATTTGTTTTGAGTTTTATTTGCTTATATATATGTTTTTCAAAAAGTTTTATTGAGTTAAAAGGGGATTATGATCAAGATTTATTATTGACTAACCATACTTTAGTCGATACTCCCAAGGTAAATCATTTAATTTTATTTTATGCAAAGAAATAAGATCAATAGAGGGGCGAGTCAAGCTAGTATTTGCTAAGTTGGTAGAATGGGTTTGGTTGCTATACTAGAACAGGGTACATAAAGTTTCTCTGTGATTGACTTGATAGGATGTGGTTGCAACAAAGTACGGTGATAGTTATATTTAGATATTATGTGAGTCTCCATTTTTCAAAACCTCTTTCACAGATTTGTTTGCTTGAAGACAAGCAAAAGGTTGAGTCTGGGGGAGTTGATATACCCTATTTATTACAAGTTTTAGACCATGTTATAGGCTCTATTTAGAGTCTATTATGTGTGTCTTGTCTATGTTTCAAAGTATTTACATGTCCATGAACGTTTTGGAGATATACGAGATACTTGGAGCTTTTGGAGCATTTAGAGGAGAAAAATCTGTAGCTTATCATCTAGGAAGTCGACAAAATCATCGATTGGTGGAATACACTTGGCGTCGACCGATGATTAAAGCCGAAGATCGATCGATGTAGCACACTTGCCATCGATCGATGACAACATATTTCAAAGCCCAAGTCAGAATGACAAAAATACCCTAGAGGAGTTTTGACCTAAAATTAGGGTTTTATATTTATGTCTTGATAAGACAGAGAGAGAGAGAGAGAGAGAGAGAGAGAGAGAGAGAGAGAGAGAGAGAGAGAGAGAGAGAGAGAGAGAGAGAGAGAGAGAGAGAGAGAGAGAGAGAGAGAAATACATAGCATTTTTATTATATTCATTTTGTAACAGGGCTATGAGAGAAAGGAGAGACTCTTTCAGAGTCCTCTTGGAACTCCTTTGTTTTTTTATCTATTTTATTTTTCAAATCTATTTCATCTATGATTTTTGTGATAAAAATCATGTTTGAGTAGTTACCAATTAGATTTAGGGTTGAATGATAACAATCATGGATTAGCCCAAAAATAAGATTTCTAGGTTAAGTTAATATCCATCAATTGAGTTGTGCTTAATGCTTGCATTCTAGAGTAGCTAACTAGGATCTCGATGATAGGACATGGACAACTACGAGAGTAGGTTCTGTCCCAGAATAGATTCTGTTGAACTAGACTGTTAGGCGCATGGGAGAGCTGATCTAATAAGTCTATTGAACTTATCAAATCTCGCCCACACTTCTTTCTGATTTCATCGTCGATCGACACCATGACTTAGCCGTCGGTCGATGGTCTTTTCTTTTGCTCGCATACGAGAGTTGGAGTTAAAAAGGTCAGAATAGTTAACATTTGAGCTATAGAACATTTACATTTTCGTGCTTCCGATCCCCTATAATTCATTTAGCTTGAAACCCTAGATCTAGCGTATTTACATTCATATTTACATCTAGTTAATTAATAGCATATTTCCATATTTGAATTAGTAGTATATTTCCATATTGCATCTTACCTCTTGATAAGGAATATTTCCTTAAATTGATTATTTACCACCAATATATATATTTACCTAGCTTAGTCTTTAGAAATAAGAAATCTGTTGTGTGCCTTTGCTCTCTATGAATTCGATCCCTAAGTACTACGCATGATCTCTCTTGGCAAGAGTATTATTGTGTGTGTTAAAATTATGGTTAATTTTATAGTTAATTGTTTATGATATTTATACCATGCTAGTACAATAAACACCACCATGTCATCTGGCATGGACCATACATGAACCCCGGAGTAAAGATGTAGTTAAGAATAATCGAAGGAAGATTGCTGTTCAACAAGGGTCCCAGGCTTGGAGTCTGATGAGGTTGGTTAACCTCGAAGGATTTATCATGCTATTCCCGCTTGGACCTGATGGCATGGGGCCTTGTATGTCACATGGCCTTCTAAGAGCCTGATTCAAATGGCGCATGGTCTTATAAGAGGAAGGGATCATCGATGTACTATAATGGGTACTTGTTCTCCTTATTTTAGTTGATGGGTCCACACCTTGACAAGGAGTTCCTAGTGATAAATCGCTACAATGAGTATGATCTGTTGTCTAGCGGACAAAGATCACATGTATCTGTCAAAATTTATCGTAGGAGACCCATCACGACTTCCTCGATTTCCAAATACGAGATATCTTTTATTCAAGCGGCTTCCTCAAGAAGGTGATAATGGCTCTCTAGATATTTCCCTTTATATACCCCTTTCTTTTTCTCTTATCTTCTAGGTTTTAATTCATTTTCGACAGCTCTACTACCTCCTCTAGCTTCTCGATCTGTCTCTTTTCTTTGATTTTCAGGTAAGCTTTTATACATTAATATTCTAGAGCTGATTAGGGTGCTTCTTCTTTTATGTTCTACTTAAATTCGTTGACTAGATTGTCTTCCGATCCTCACCCTCTGATAAATTGGTCAATAGTGTGAAATCATGTCGAAACGGTCATCTTTGCCTTATTCCTCAATAAATGATAGGGATACATCGAAAAGGAAACTTGAATCACCTATATCTAGGTCTGATAGCTCATTGGATCCTTTGGCTGGATCTGAAAGAGATATCTTTAATTGGAGCCGATAGCCTACTCCACCTAGATGCTTCCCGTTGTGGGTCCTCTTTGTGTGATTAAGGTGGATGATATTGAAGATTGGAAGACAAGATATTCCCTTATTTCATTGGTCGACTTTCGCGTTCCCAGTCCCTTATAGCGTGCTTCCAATTTTAGATTGACGTAGATAACGATCTTTGAGGCTTTCTTTGAATCCGATTTTAGGGGTAAGATCCCTGCTTTGACCACAAAAACCTGTGATTACTTTGAAATTTTGCCGGCTCAACTCAATCCTCCTATCTGGAGGGCTCTCATAGCCATAAAAAATCTTGGTGATTTGGAAAACATCTTTTTTTTTTTTGGAAGAAATGAGGTCCATTTCACATACCATTAGGCTCCTCTAAATGGTGGTGAGGGGAGTTTCTATCTTCACCCTCAGAGCGGTCTTCATATAGTTGAGGAGTTAACAGAGGCAAACAGGAAGGGTACTTGTATTTGGGAAGATATGGAGTGAAAGATATGCTTTCATGTCACTGCCTGGTTTTTCTACTTGCGGTGTTTCCTATGTATGTGTATGTTATAGTTGATCGCGCTTTGTGTGTGCTGATTATCTCATTTGTTTGTTGTATTGATGCAGCTGGATCACACCCTCATATTTCTGAAGGAGAAAAGGCTGTTCTTCGAGCAAGCAGTCTTCCTATAGAATGTCGACATGTTCCTTTCCTGGTTAGCAAAGAAGCTTTAGAGCATAGTAGTTTGCGGGGTAAATTCCACCTTTTAGCTTATCTTTGTTTTTACTTAAAGTGGACTGCTTATGCTTTGCTTTTTTTTCTTTCTAGACAAATGTCAAGAAGCACAACGCACAATGCCTTAGTAGCTTATAGGAAAGCATGAAGGCGGTGCCGGCGAAGAAGTTTCTGCTAGCATGACCATTTATGAAGATATTGTGGTAGTTACTGGGAGTAGACATATAGCAGTTGTGAAGTTGGAGCCAACTTCATCATCTAAAGGGAATAAATCCAAGACCGGGGGAATGATCACCAGGTCGGTGCAACAATTCCCAAATAGCTCTCTTTCTTCAGCTAGTTTGTCAACGGTTTTAACAAACCTGAATAAAAGAGGTTTTCCCAGGATCAGATTCCTCTGACAGATGGCAATCCGTTATAGGCGATTCAGAGTGTTCAAGGCAATCTTCTCAAGGTGAGTGTGCGATGTCTTTTGTTTGATTGGCCTTTGGTGGATTCTTACTGGTTATTTTTCTTCTTCTTCTTTCTTTGTTCACAGGCCATGTCTCAGCTTTTCCACTTCGGAGAGAGGATAAAGGTGGAATACCAGAATACCAACCAAGAGGAGCTGGAGGATCTTTAATCACTGATTGTTGGAAGAGAAAGACAAGCGCGTAGCAAAGGAGATCCGTGATATTAAACTCAAGATCAAGACTCAGCAGGACACCGAGATCATGGAGGCTGCTGAGGCTAGTACTTTGTAATGGGAGAAGGAAGAGCTGGAGGAAGAAATTGATCCTCTTAAGGCATCAAAAGAGTTTTTCTGATGAAACAATTATGGCCGTGAATGGAGTCAGGATCACTGCTCTCTGGGAGCTGATGAGGGAATATCTCAAGCCCCAGACGGGTGGATGAGACCTGGCCAAGGAGTTAGAGCAATACAAGGCGGTGATTTTAGTGGAGATTCCTAATGTGTCTGCCATGGAGGTTGATTCGTCAACGAAACTTGATGGCTCTTATACTTAGGCTCTGCATTCCTACCTCCGGCTCGTAATAGTCGTCTTTCTTTTGTTTTGAACTTATTCATGGCCTTCATGCCGTATTCTCTATGTTAAAAATCTGACCCATATGGGCCTTTTGTTTGGTGACTTAGCTCGTTTCAAAGAACTTCTGCTTTATTATCTCTTTATGCCCCCATTGGGCTCTTTGAATAAACTGCTTGATCCTTGATTTCATAGGAACTTCGATACTTGCAAGAGAAGGTTAAAAACTAGGTGTACCTTCTTCAAGGCTTCAATGTTTCTTTCCAGGATGCATGATCTGGAGGAAGAAAAGTAGGAAGACCTGGTTGACTCTTCGTTGGAATCCAGAGGTTCTGAGGAGTTAGTTATCTTAATTTCGGAAGATCTTGGCATTCTAATCTTATAAAACCTGGTTTAGAAAGAATTTGTTGCATTAGATATCTTATTTTAAGACTCGGCGTCTGAAGATGTTCATTGATCAGAACTGGGACAAGTTCTTTTTTCCTGGGCTAGGAACTAGGATCTAGGAATTCAGTAGGTGTAATGATCTTGATTCTTGGGAACTTGTAGATTTTCTCTTGAAAATTCAGAAATTCCAAGGATATCTGCTTGAATCAGTAGCGCATTATATTTGAACCCAAAATTTTGATGGAGTAGTCACTCAGACAGCGGAGAGCCTGAGTACCTTTACTCTTGGGACCTAGAGGTATGTGTAGAATTATGCTTGAATCCTGAAGAATTTATAGTTTACACTCTTGAGAGCCCATAAGTTCTAAGAGTTTTTTTGACTGTGGTTTCTGAAGGAAGGCCTGTGATTTTTCATTTAAACCCATAGGTTGCTTTATGGGGTGTCAAGTACTGAACATGTGGATTGTCTTAACCGATTAAGAACTTGGAGGTACATGGTGTTGACTATAAAACCGGAGATTCTTTTGTTTTTTGTTTTGAACCCAGAGTTCATTTTCTTCGATATCATATTCCCCTCCTGGAGGTTGGATACTGCTGATATAGGTTTAAACATTGTACTATGCCACTCAAAGGTAGGCCACAACCAATGTCTTATGTGTTGCACTCTGCTTCTTGTAGATACACCGTTGTTAGACTTTTGTCACGTGCTGATGTGCATCGACCCTGACAAGGGTAAGGCAAGCGTCAGTCTTACCGATCGGTGCTAGTGTGAATCTACCTTCAGTGCTGACTCAAGTGCCAGTCTTGACTGCTAAGTGGATCCCGTCGATCGATCCTGAACTCTCCAGTTATAGGCAATTGGCGTACAAAGTTTGTGAAACTTTGGAAGGGCGCTGTCGATCGATGCACGTTGTCTGCTGTCGATCGATCAAAGATGTGGAGATGTGTATGGAATATTACGGATAAGCTTGTTCTTCTGCTTGTCAATGTCGATCGATGCTAAATGAGGTGCATTGATCGATCCGCGTTTATCCACTTTCACCCAGCTGGCGTCATCCGATACTAGGTCGTGATATTCAATGAGCTCTCCTTCTCCATCGATCGATGGTGTATGGTGGCCGTCGATCGATGCTTGATTACCAAGTTGTTGTCCAAACAGATTTCCAGCTAGTTCCGACTCAGCTTCTTGGTCAGTATCGATCGATGGTGAATGGTTGTCGTTGATCGATGTTGATTTCCCGAGTTGATGGGAAACTTGAGAAATACCAGCCTCTTCCATTGCAATACCATGGTACTCAATTAGCTCTTCTTCTCTGTAATCTTCGTCGTACTCGAGGTAGGCTGGGGTGTAACTGCCATCTGTGTGGCAGGTGTTGATCAGTTCTTCGGTTAGGCCGTCCATTGATAACAAAGGGTGGTATCGACCGATTGTTGAACAGCAAACGCGTCGATCAATTCTCTGGGTTGGGTGTCGATCGATGCTCCATCTTCACGCTCGTCGTTGAACTCATAATTGCGGAAGCATGTGGCCACAAGTTCTGCATCACTAGACAACATAATCAGAGTAGCCTTGCTCTTATTCTTGACAGGTTCATAAAAATATTTTGATCAATTAGGGATAGATACAACCTGTTTTGCTTCATATCGCAGATGGCTCCCACTGTAGCCATAAAGGCTCTCCCAAGTAGTAGTGAAGAGTTTCAATCAATCTGGATGTCCATCACATGGAAGTTTACTTGGACCAGGGTGTTGTTGATTTGCACTGGAACATCTTTTACTATCCCCTTTGAGTTCACTTTTGAGCAGTCTACAAATGTGAAAGAATCATTGGAGGGTTCCACTTTCAGGTCAAGCTCCTCTGCCATAGTTCTGCGTATGATGCTCACTGATGATCCAGTGTCGCAGAGGGCATTGGGGTATTCGTTTCCTTTGATCAAACATGGCACCACAAACTTCACATGGTTACTTTTCTTCTTCAGACAAGACCTCTGTTTCATCATTTTTCTGAGATGATTGAATATGATCTCTATATCCTCTTTTGTCTCCCTTGATTTCCTGAAAACATCCACAACATGTGTGTATAGTAAGCTTCATCAAAAAGGATGTCTAGAGGAAATTTGGAGACTCTTTTAACAAAGCTATCCATCTCTTTTTCATTGGCTTCTATGCGTTGATGTTTGGGAATCTTTTGCTTCTAAAGGGAATAAATCCAAGACCGGGGGAATGATCACCAGGTCGGTTCAACAATTCCCAGATAGCTCTCTTTCTTCAGCTAGTTTGTCAACGGTTTTAACAAACCTGAATAAAAGAGGTTTTCCCAGGATCAGATTCCTCTGACAGATGGCAATCCGTTATAGGCGATTCAGAGTGTTCAAGGCAATCTTCTCAAGGCGAGTGTGCTATGTCTTTTGTTTGATTGGCCTTTGGTGGATTCTTATTGGTTATTTTTCTTCTTCTTCTTTCTTTGTTCACAGGCCATGTCTCAGCTTTTCCACTTCGGAGAGAGAGGATAAAGGTGGAATACCAGAATACCAACCAAGAGGAGCTGGAGGATCTTTAATCACTGATTGTTGGAAGATCTGGATCAAGACTCAGCAGGACACCGAGATCATGGAGGCTGCTGAGGCTAGTACTTTGTAATGGGAGAAGGAAGAGCTGGAGGAAGAAATTGATCCTCTTAAGGCATCAAAAGAGTTTTTCTGATGAAACAGTTATGGCCGTGAATGGAGTCAGGATCACTGCTCGCTGGGAGCTGATGAGGGAATATCTCAAGCCCCAGACGAGTGGATGAGACCTGGCCAAGGAGTTAGAGCAATACAAGGCGGTGATTTTAGTGGAGATTCCTAATGTGTCTGCCATGGAGGTTGATCCGTCAACGAAACTTGATGGCTCTTATACTTAGGCTCTGCATTCCCACCTTCGGCTCGTAATAGTCGTCTTTCTTTTGTTTTGAACTTATTCATGGCCTTCATGCCGTATTCTCTATGTTAAAAATCTGACCCATATGGGCCTTTTGTTTGGTGACTTAGCTCGTTTCAAAGAACTTCTGCTTTATTATCTCTTTATGCCCCCATTGGGCTCTTTGAATAAACTGCTTGATCCTTGATTTCTTAGGAACTTCGATTCTTGCAAGAGAAGGTTAAAAACTTGGTGTACCTTCTTCAAGGCTTCAATGTTTCTTTCCAGGATGCATGATCTGGAGGAAGAAAAGTAGGAAGACCTGGTTGACTCTTCGTTGGAATCCAGAGGTTCTGAGGAGTTAGTTATCTTAATTTCGGAGGATCTTGGCATTCTAATCTTATAAAACCTGGTTTAGAAAGACTTCGTTGCATTAGATATCTTATTTTAAGACACGGAGTCTGAAGATGTTCATTGATCAGAACTGGGACAAGTTCTTTTTTCCTGGGCTAGGAACTAGGAACTAGGAATTCAGTAGGTGTAATGATCTTGATTCTTGGGAACTTGTAGATTTTCTCTTGAAAATTCAGAAATTCCAAGGATATCTGCTTGAATCAGTAGCGCATTATATTTGAACCCAAAATTTTGATGGAGTAGTCACTCAGACAGCGGAGAGCCTGAGTACCTTTACTCTTGGGACCTAGAGGTATGTGTAGAATTATGCTTGAATCCTGAAGAATTTATAGTTTACACTCTTGAGAGCCCATAAGTTCTAAGAGTTTTTTTGACTGTGGTTTCTGAAGGAAGGCCTGTGATTTTTCATTTAAACCCATAGGTTGCTTTATGGGGTGTCAAGTACTGAACATGTGGATTGTCTTAACCGATTAAGAACTTGGAGGTACATGGTGTTGACTATAAAACCGGAGATTCTTTTGTTTTTTGTTTTGAACCCAGAGTTCATTTTCTTCGATATCATATTCCCCTCCTGGAGGTTGGATACTGCTGATATAGGTTTAAACATTGTACTATGCCACTCAAAGGTAGGCCACAACCAATGTCTTATGTGTTGCACTCTGCTTCTTGTAGATACACCGTTGTTAGACTTTTGTCACGTGCTGATGTGCATCGACCCTGACAAGGGTAAGGCAAGCGTCAGTCTTACCGATCGGTGCTAGTGTGAATCTACCTTCAGTGCTGACTCAAGTGCCAGTCTTGACTGCTAAGTGGATCCCGTCGATCGATCCTGAACTCTCCAGTTATAGGCAATTGGCGTACAAAGTTTGTGAAACTTTGGAAGGGCGCTGTCGATCGATGCACGTTGTCTGCTGTCGATCGATCAAAGATGTGGAGATGTGTATGGAATATTACGGATAAGCTTGTTCTTCTGCTTGTCAATGTCGATCGATGCTAAATGAGGTGCATTGATCGATCCGCGTTTATCCACTTTCACCCAGCTGGCGTCATCCGATACTAGGTCGTGATATTCAATGAGCTCTCCTTCTCCATCGATCGATGGTGTATGGTGGCCGTCGATCGATGCTTGATTACCAAGTTGTTGTCCAAACAGATTTCCAGCTAGTTCCGACTCAGCTTCTTGGTCAGTATCGATCGATGGTGAATGGTTGTCGTTGATCGATGTTGATTTCCCGAGTTGATGGGAAACTTGAGAAATACCAGCCTCTTCCATTGCAATACCATGGTACTCAATTAGCTCTTCTTCTCTGTAATCTTCGTCGTACTCGAGGTAGGCTGGGGTGTAACTGCCATCTGTGTGGCAGGTGTTGATCAGTTCTTCGGTTAGGCCGTCCATTGATAACAAAGGGTGGTATCGACCGATTGTTGAACAGCAAACGCGTCGATCAATTCTCTGGGTTGGGTGTCGATCGATGCTCCATCTTCACGCTCGTCGTTGAACTCATAATTGCGGAAGCATGTGGCCACAAGTTCTGCATCACTAGACAACATAATCAGAGTAGCCTTGCTCTTATTCTTGACAGGTTCATAAAAATATTTTGATCAATTAGGGATAGATACAACCTGTTTTGCTTCATATCGCAGATGGCTCCCACTGTAGCCATAAATGCTCTCCCAAGTAGTAGTGAAGAGTTCCAATCAATCTGGATGTCCATCACATGGAAGTTTACTGGGACCAGGGTGCTGTTGATTTGCACTGGAACATCTTTTACTATCCCCTTTGAGTTCATTTTTGAGCAGTCTACAAATGTGAAAGAATCATTGGAGGGTTCCACTTTCAGGTCAAGCTCCTCTGCCATAGTTCTGGGTATGATGCTCATTGATAATCCAGTGTCGCAGAGGGCATTGGGGTATTCGTTGCCTTTGATCAAACATGGCACCGCAAACTTCACAAGTGTCAAATATATAGCGGATTTGGGCGCTCTCGACTGAAAGGTTCAAAGATCTCGAGCGTAGCGAGAGGTGCTTTAGCAACTCGACTGAAATGGTTACTTTTCTTCTTCAGACAAGACCTCTGTTTCATCCTTTTTCTGAGATGATTGAATATGATCTCTATATCCTCTTTTGTCTCCCTTGATTTCCTGAAAACATCCACAACATGTGTGTATAGTAAGCTTCATCAAAAAGGATGTCTGGAGGAAATTTGGAGACTCTTTTAACAAAGCTATCCATCTCTTTTTCATTGGCTTCTATGCGTTGATGTTTGGGAATCTTTTGCTTCTTCTTGAAAAGGCCTTCATCTTCTCTATCACGATCCATGGCTTCAGATGTGTCAGTATTATGTGTTGAAGATGTCATTGTTGGACGCACAAACAAACTTGCATTGTAGCTTGGTAGTCGGACCGGCTTCCTCATCTGTCGATCGACGCTGAATGGGGTGCGTCGATCGATGCTTCCATCTCTCTGCCGGTCGATTGTCTCGTGTTTGTATTGATCAACATTGGTCGATTCACACGAAGCTACTGATGCTGCAGGAGTTGTTGTTGATCAATGCTCATTGCTTGGTGTCGATCGACACCAATGTGAACTGCCGAATGCATAGAACTTTCCACACAAAAATCTCCTTCTTGGAGCTTTTCTCTCTTAACCTCCTGTCAAAAATCATCATCAATCAATGCGTTGACGTGGTGCTTCTGTCCAGCTTCCTTGATTCTTTGACCTGCTGGATTACACAGATGACCTTCGAGGTCATGCAGGTCTCCATTCTCATCCCAAATCAGTATTAAAGTCGCAACCATCTGAACTCGTATGTTGCTGTCGATCGATGAGGGTAGGTTGATGTTGATCGATGCTAAGTGATCAATGTCGGTCGACGGTGGAGTTTGGATGATGGTCAATACGGTCCGTGAAGAAGTGTTGGTCGACACGGTACTAGTGCTGTCGATCGATGCTTGTCGTATTTGTTTACGGATCGTGCGTTCAAGTCTGTCAGGGTCAG